>CM055081.1:2363032-2500289 GCA_029204045.2 Tillandsia leiboldiana | reverse complement strand
TTGAAGCGATTCTCTCAGGAATGAGCAAGTTGGACAAGTGCTTGGTCTCGGTCAAACGAATCGGTTGGGTCTTGGATACGTTCGAACCGATGAGGATCCAAGTCGAGTGGAACGTTTTTGTGCCCCAGTCGGTTTCTCTCCTCCGACGAAAATCACTGCGTCCAACATAACAAGCCTACCTCATCTACTTCGTGTTCAATTTTCACAAAGGTATGTTTTCGTGTAGTTTTTCAGGGCACTTTGACGAAATTGTAAGAATGGAGCCAAGCGATCAAATCAAGCGCTCTTGCAACAAACATGTGATGATCCGGACTCCCGCAGGAACTGTGCAACATTAAACAGTGACTGTAGGGAGCTTATCCGGTGAAGCAGAGCTTGCAGAATCGAAATTGGATATTTAATATAGATCTGCGCGAAAATCGGAAGCAAATGGAATTTTCCGGGAGCTTTCGGCAAAATTTCGGATGAGATTTGGCGAAATGGACGTCGTATTTGGACTCAGAGCGCGAAAAACGATCGAAACGGTATATTACTTATTTTTTCGGCGCAAAATTACTGTTCACGCCGGAACAGTAACTCCGGCCGCCGGAATTACTGTTCCGGCGACCGGCAAGCGGCGGCGGGCGGCGGCGCACGGCGGCGGGCGGCGGCGCACGGCGGCGGGCGGCGGCGCAGCGGCGGCACAGCGGCAGAGGACGGCGGCGCAGGCGCGGGCGGGGGGCTCGGCGTGCGCGGTCCATGGGCCTGGCGTGCACCGGGTGCACCGAAGACTCCTTCTGCCACGTGGCAGCTTCCCATTGGTTGGCCGGCTTCTAGAAGCACGTGGGAAGGTGACACGTGGCGCTCCCCTATTGGCCGACATCTTCCGGAAGACCCGGAGCGCGGACCGGCCACGTGCACCACGTGGCCACGTGGCGATTTTTCATTGGTCCTGCACAGGCTGTTTGCTGTTTTGTGGACACGTGGCGCTTTCTGGTTGGCCCATTTCGGTGTTTCCTGTTCGGATCCGGATCCCGTGTGGGAATATTCCCTTTGGCCCACTATATAAGAGGTCCCCCACCCCCCTCTCTTTGCACCTCGGTTTTCAAGCCTTTAGAGAGAGAACCAGAGAAAGTGCCCTTTACGAAATTTCTTCCTCTCTCTCTCTTCTCTCTCTCCTCCAAATCTCTGAATTTTGGAGTTACAGTTAGTGAGTTATCTGCGACGCGGCGCACTGCGACGGTTTTCTTTTTCGGCCCATTTCCCGTCGCAGTTCCGTCGGAAATTCCCTGAGTGCTAACCAGGAGGAATTTTTGGATGATTTTTGCGGCAGCGCGACCGTAAGAGGTAGGGCTTCGATTTCCGTGTTTATCATTTTGCTCCATTTCGTACTTTTGGTACGTTTCCCGAGGTCTCTTTGACCCCCCTTTTTTGTTGTGGAAATTTCTGGACAGTGTCAACTTCTCCGATTTTTATCTTGGCGTAGGAGCATCAGATCGAGGTGTTTTAGAAGTCAATTTGATCTACTCTTCCGAGGAACGCAACCGTAATTTTTCTGGATTTTTCTGAGCACTATACAGAGGTGAAAAACTCCTCTCTTTTCGTGCCATTTGAAAAACAGCAAAAGCTGTATTTTTATGAATACTATAGTTACACCCTGTGCAATGTGTGTTGTTGTAGGGCACCGTTTTCGGCAGACAGCAGTTCTAGGGGACTGTGGGCAACCAGGAGACTACCTGAGGTGTAGTTTGAGCTGCTCGAGGTGGGCGGTTGTTGCTTACCTCATTTTTGACAAGCTCACTGGGATTACTGGAACTCCCTTAAAATTTAATTGATGAGAACAATTGGGACAAACTAATATGACAATTGATGAGAACAATTGGGACAAACTAATATGACAATTGATGAGAACTATTGGGACAACTAACAGGACTACTAACAGGACTACTAACAGGACAATTGATGAGAACCGCTGGGACAAACTCTCCTAAAAATTATATAACCCCACAGATGATATGATGACTTATATTGGGACATTGTGATTGAGACAAAGGCTATAATCTCGCATGCAAATGACTTTTATTCAGTAAATCAATCTTTTTTAAATCTTTGACACTATTTTACAACTTTTAAAATAAAGACAGTTGCATGCTATGCCCGGACATCAGGTAGGGCCACTATTTATTGCTACACTATCATATTAAGACTTGACATGTTTTATTGCTCTCTTTTGCTTTCAGTTGCTTGTCGCTCGAGTATGAGCAGGGGTTTGGGATAGTATAGCCAAGGTTTATGTTAGATTATAAACTTGTGGGTGTTTGCGGTGACCGCAGACTGTAGGCGGTCGGCCGGATGTTTATCCTTATGGGGTTGAGTCTGGTTTATTTTTGGCATCAGCAGGGGATCGGGCTTTTCTTTAGTGGATGGTTTTTCCCACTTATTGAGTACTATGGCATCATATCAGGGTTTCTTAGTGGATGGCTTTTCCCACTTTGATCATAGTCATGATCCAGTCCTGCTGTTTACGACACTTATGATACTTATTACTGAGGTACTTTTACTCGTGTGGGTCGCTCCCCTCGAGTGCCACTCCGGAGTGTGTTACAGGCAGGCTTGAGTCCTTGAGACTCTCATTCCCTATCGGTGTTATGCATTGGCCAGCATACCCTATTTGGGCAGGCAAGGCGCAGCAGGCAGTACCAGTTTTACTGGTGGCATAAGATTGGGTTTATTCAGGCAGGCATGTTAGATACTGATGCATACATACAGTCATTCCTTTTGGCACTGCATTTAGAGGCATGCTAGTGGTGGTTTCCCCTTTATTCAGCAGTTCTGCTTACAGCTTTACCACTTTTTCCTTTCTGGCCTCTAGTAATCCTAGTGGGTGCATCAGAGTTGAGGTTTTGCCCACTAGGGGAGGCTACTGGTTTTATCTGGTAGTTCTCACCCCCATTATTCTTTTCTGTTTCTTTCTTCTTCTTTATTTTGCAGAGTCGTCTGCGGGAGCTGCTAGGCTATCAGCGGCTGATAAAGGTAAGGGGATCGCTGAGTAGATAGATCTCCTGGGAGACTGAGAGCTGTAGATAGACGTTATACCCTTCACTCAGACTGTGATATTCTCCTTTTATTTTGAGTCTGGCTTTCGCCGGCTGGTTGTATTATTTTGGTGAGCTGGGAGATTATTATACATATTACAGTTTATTTTAGTTCCAGTATGAGATACTATGTGGTTCTTCTACTTCAGCTCTGCATTATGCTCTTTTATTGTTCATATTATATCGGAGCAGGTTACCAGCGCTTCGTGTACTCGGGGAATCCCGTGTGCACGGCGGATCTGTTGGCGAGCCCGGGTTCCGGGGCGTGACAGATTAAGTTGGTATCAGAGCTTAGGGATAGGTCAGTTGGGACTTAGGAAACCCTAGGCTTTTGGTAGACCCTAGGATAATAGGGTACGAGAGACATGATATTTGCGAAAGTCGTTGATTTATTGTTTGACTCTTCCAGTGAGAGAAGAGAGATCGACATGCCTAATTTCTGGTGAACCGTTATGTTGGCTGCAGACAACATAAAGTCACAGAAATATGGGGATGTCTTTGACTTTCGCTAGATTGGGTCGTGTGGGGATATGATACTGAGTGTGGTTTCTTGTGATAGGATGCCTCCGCGACGTAGAATGTTGACGCGTTCTCAGCCTGAATCCCCTGAGCCCGAGCCGGAGGAGTCCGAGCAGGGCCAGCAGAGTGAGGTGCAGGAGCTTCAGGCTCAGATGGCCCAGATGGCAGAGGCCGTGCAGCGTCAGGAGGAGGCCATGGGTCGGCTGACGCAGATGTTAGAACAGAGGACGCAGCCTGTTGTTGCACCCCCTGAGAGTTCTCCCGTACCACCCTCCCCTGCTGTGGCTTCCCCAGTTGGACCGGTGACCACGGCATCCCCTGTTGCTCAGGGAGCAATCCGGCCATTGACTCCTGCGGAGGAGCAGGAGATTGCTGACAAACTTACTCAATTCTGTAAGCGGGGACCGCCCAGGTTTTCAGGGCGGAATACCCAGCTGTGGGAGATTGGGACTTGGCTTTCGTTAATGGAGAAGTTATTTCGGGACTTCTTCATTGACCAGAAGTACAGGGTACATATGGCTGTACACTGCTTAGACGGGGACGCTGATGCATGGTGGCGTCGGGTGGAGCCTCTGGAGTTCCAGATCACTCGACAGCTACCCTGGTCAGAGTTCAAGAGGATGATTCTGGATACGTACTTTTCCACGAGTATGAAGAAAAAGCTGGAAGATGATCTGAAGAATCTTCAGCAAGGCGAACGGACAGCATTGGACTACTTTCAGGAGTTCACGCGTTACTCAACTGCGTACCTTACGTCGCCAGGGACGGACCGCACCAGGTGGAGCTCTTTGAGTCGGGCCTGCGCCCATAGATCTATACTCTGGTGCATGCCCAGAGACTACAAACCTTGGAGGAGGCAGCAGAGCATGCCCAGTGGGTTGAGAGAGGAGACCACGTCGTCGCCAGACGTGGGGGCCTGGTCGCTCAAGGCGCAGACAGAAAGCGACCAGCGCAGGACGACGGGAGACAGGCCAGTTCCTGGAGGCCGCCCCGACCGCCACCGCCTCAGTTTTCCGGCCAAGGACGGTCGGAGCGGCGAGGGCCTGGTGGACCCCAGAGGCCCCAGCAGCGGCAGCAGCAGCAGCAGAGATCCCAGCCGTCGCAGCGTGGGTCGCAGCGACAGCCTCAGCAACAACAGCAGTCACGACAACCACGGGCCCCCAGCAATTGTATTTTCTGTGGAGGTCAGCACTTTTCCAACACCTGCGACCAGCGGTGGGGTCGCTGCTATAGATGTGGACAGTCTGGCCACGTCCGAGCTACTTGCCCTTTTGCGCCATCGACGGCTCCTTCTTCAGCATCTGCTCCATCTTCATCTCAACAGCGGTCGACGGCTCAGCGGCCATATGCTCCAGCAAGCAGGCCATCTTCTTCCCATCCCACGGAGTACCGCCCTCCAGCTCAAAGTGGGCGGGTGTATGCGGCGCAGGTAGAGGACTCTTCAGCCGCAGATCACATGGTGGCAGGTATCACCCTACTTTCTGGCATTAGGACTCGTACATTATTTGATACTGGAGCATCGCATTCTTTTATCAGTAGATCATTTGCATCATTACATGGGTTAAAGGTAGGACTTCTACCACGTGCACGAGAGGTTCAGATTCCCGATCACACTTTGCACGTGGAGGAGTGTTGTTGGTCCTGCCCGATGCAAATCGAGTCCTGGATTATGCCAGCAGACCTGTTGGTCCTGAGACAATTGAAGGACTTCGATGTGGTCCTCGGGATGGACTGGCTGGCTCGGTATTTTGCGACCATTGATTGTGCCGCAAGGACCGTCACTTTTAGAGAGCCAGACCAGGAAATGTTGGTATACCGGGGATGTCAGAGTGCTTTCTTTGCCTCTATGGTTTCGACTTCCCGAGCGAGGCAGATGATCCATCGAGGATGTGTAGCCTTTTTGGCTAGTGTTGTTGAAGGGCCTACGGCGGCGCCGGGACTCGGGGATATCCCTATTGCCCGCGAGTTCCCGGATGTTTTTCCATCTGAGCTGACAAGCATGCCGCTAGATAGGGAGATTGAGTTTGTGATTGACGTAGTTCCGGGAACTGCGCCAATCTCAAAGGCTCCGTACCGGATGGCACCGGCTGAGCTGCGAGAGCTTAAGGCGCAACTCCAGGATTTGATGGACAAGGGCTTTATTAGGCCGAGTGTGTCGCCTTGGGGAGCGCCGGTGCTATTCGTGAAAAAGAAGGATGGGTCACTTCGATTATGTGTGGACTATAGGGAATTAAATAAAGTGACCATCAAAAACAAGTACCCTTTGCCGCGCATCGATGATCTTTTTGATCAGCTGCAAGGGTCTTGTGTCTTCTCTAAGATAGATTTGCAGTCCGGTTACCACCAGTTAAAGGTGAAGGCCGAGGATATTCCGAAGACGGCATTTAGATCACGGTATGGGCATTATGAATTTACAGTTATGCCTTTTGGGCTAACTAATGCCCCTGCCGCGTTCATGGATTTGATGAACCGGATCTTCCGACCTTATTTGGACCGGTTCGTGGTGGTGT
The DNA here is from genome assembly GCA_029204045.2 of Tillandsia leiboldiana. NCBI lineage: Eukaryota > Viridiplantae > Streptophyta > Magnoliopsida > Poales > Bromeliaceae > Tillandsia > Tillandsia leiboldiana. Next base: position 2,494,186 of record CM055081.1, on the reverse strand, counting down.
TCATTGATGATATCTTGGTCTACTCCCGAAGTGATGCTGAGCATGAGGAGCACTTAAGGATTGTGCTGCAACTTCTGCGAGAGAAGAAGTTGTTTGCCAAGCTAGCAAAGTGCGAGTTTTGGCTTCGGGAGGTAGTCTTCTTAGGCCATGTGATTTCCGCTGCAGGTGTGGCGGTGGACCCAGCGAAGATTGAGGCAGTCCGTGATTGGCCCCGACCGACGACGGTTTCTGAGGTACGTAGCTTTATGGGTTTAGCTGGGTATTACCGTCGGTTTGTGGAAGGCTTTGCGAAGCTCTCCACACCCCTCACTCGCTTGACGCGTAAAGGAGTGAAGTTTATCTGGAGTGAGGACTGTCAAAAGAGCTTTGAGGAGCTGAAGAATAGACTAATGACCGCCCCTATCCTTTCCCTCCCTGTTATGGGAAAAGGATATGTGATCTACAGTGATGCATCACACAGCGGACTTGGTTGTGTGTTGATGCAGGAAGGGAGGGTAATTGCTTATGCATCAAGGCAACTCAAGGATTATGAGAAGAATTACCCTACCCATGACTTGGAGCTTGCGGCTGTGGTATTTGCACTAAAGCTTTGGCGCCATTACCTATATGGGGAGCATTGTGAAATCTACACCGACCACAAGAGCCTAAAGTACCTGTTCACGCAAAAGGAGCTGAATTTGAGGCAACGTAGGTGGTTAGAGCTATTAAAGGATTATGATGTAGATATTCTCTACCACCCAGGTAAGGCTAATGTGGTCGCTGACGCCTTGAGTAGGAGAGCGGTGCAAAGTTTGTCTATGTTGATCACAGACCAGGCGCCGCTATTAGAGGAGATGAGACGGCTCGACATAGAGGTTGTGTCCCCTGGGGTCTCTGCTAGACTGACATCTTTAGTCGTGCAGCCCACTCTGCTGGACAGGATCAAAGAGAAACAGAGTGAGGACCCCCACTTGGCCAGGATTAGAGATCATATTCCGAGTGATCAGTCTGGGGACTTTTCGGTAGATGCCTCGGGAATACTGAGGTACAGAAACCGAGCATGTGTGCCAATAGATGTGGAGATTAGAGAACAGATATTGCGAGAGGCCCATTATACACCTTATACCCTACATCCTGGTGGGACTAAGATGTATAAAGACCTCAAGGCACACTTCTGGTGGAAAGGCATGAAGAGGGATATTGGGAGATTTGTGGCTCAGTGTTTAACTTGTCAGCAGGTGAAAGCTGAGCATCGAGTGCCAGCTGGCAAGTTACAAAGTCTCCCAATTCCCGAGTGGAAATGGGACCACATTACGATGGATTTCGTGGTCGGACTACCTAGGGCACAGGGAGGAGCTGATGCTATCTGGGTAGTTGTAGATCGACTTACCAAGTCGGCGCACTTTCTGCCCATGCAGACTACGTGGCCACTTGAGCGACTAGCCCAGTTATATCTAGATGAGATAGTAAGATTACATGGAGTACCAGCCTCCATAGTATCAGATAGAGACCCGAGGTTTGTTTCGCATTTCTGGAAGAGTTTGCAAACAGCCTTGGGGACTGAACTCAGGTTCAGTAAAGCTTTTCATCCGCAGACTGATGGGCAATCGGAGCGGACGATACAAATCCTGGAGGACATGTTGAGGGCTTGCGTCCTGGATTTCGGCGGAGGGTGGATTCGGCATTTATCTTTGGCTGAATTCGCGTACAACAATAGCTTTCAAGCGAGCATTCAGATGGCTCCGTTTGAAGCATTGTATGGACGCAAGTGTCGATCACCACTTTATTGGAGTGACGTAGGCGAGAGGCGGACCTTGGGACCAGATGTCTTGATAGAGGCAGAGGAGAAGGTCCGAGTGATTCGGAAGCATCTTCAAACCGCCCAAAGCCGACAAAGGAGTTATGCCGATGTTCGGCGACGAGACTTAGAATTTCAGGTTGGAGATTATGTATTCCTGAAAGTCTCGCCATCCAAAGGAATCAGGAGGTTCGGCATTCGTGGGAAGCTTAGCCCCCGATACATTGGACCCTTTGAGGTATTGGGGCGTATCGGGCCAGTTGCCTACCGACTCGCACTTCCTCCAAGGCTTGCTGATGTCCATGATGTATTTCATGTTTCTACTTTAAGAAAGTATATCTTCGACCCATCACACGTCATCGACTTCACACCACTTGAGATCAGCGAGGATTTGAGGTATGAAGAGCGCCCACTGCGAGTTCTGGATCGAGAGGTGAAAGAATTACGCAGTCGGGCCATTCCCTATGTGAAGATCCAATGGAGCAATCATGACGAGCGCGAGGCTACATGGGAGCTCGAGTCGGAGATGAGGGATGCTCACCCCTACTTATTCGAGACATCGGACTGAGGATTATTGTTTAGTCTCGTTTCGAGGACGAAACTCTTTTTAGTGGGGGAGGATATGATGATCCGGACTCCCGCAGGAACTGTGCAACATTAAACAGTGACTGTAGGGAGCTTATCCGGTGAAGCAGAGCTTGTAGAATCGAAATCGGATATTTAATATAGACTCTGCGCGAAAATCGGAGCAAATGGAATTTTCCGGGAGCTTTCGGCAAAATTTCGGATGAGAATTTGGCGAAATGGACGTCGTATTTGGACTCAGCGCGCGAAAACGATCGAAACGGTATATTTACTTTATTTTTTCGGCACAAAATTACTGTTCACGCCGGAACAGTAACTCCGGCCGCCGGAATTACTGTTCCGGCGACCGGCAAGCGGCGGCGGGCGGCGGCGCACGGCGGCGGGCGGCGGCGCAGCGGCGGCACAGCGGCAGAGGGCGGCGGCGCAGGCGCGGGCGGGGGGCTCGGGTGCGTGGTCCATGGGCCTGGCGTGCACCGGGTGCACCGAAGACTCCTTCTGCCACGTGGCAGCTTCCCATTGGCTGGCCGGCTTCTAGAAGCACGTGGGAAGGTGACACGTGGCGCTCCCCTATTGGCCGACATCTTCCGGAAGACCCGGAGCGCGGACCGGCCACGTGCACCACGTGGCCACGTGGCGATTTTTCATTGGTCCTGCACAGGCTGTTTGCTGTTTTGTGGACACGTGGCGCTTTCTGGTTGGCCCATTTCGGTGTTTCCTGTTCGGATCCGGATCCCGTGTGGGAATATTCCCTTTGGCCCACTATATAAGAGGTCCCCCACCCCCCTCTCTTTGCACCTCGGTTTTCAAGCCTTTAGAGAGAGAACCAGAGAAAGTGCCCTTTACGAAATTTCTTCCTCTCTCTCTCTTCTCTCTCTCCTCCAAATCTCTGAATTTTTGGAGTTACAGTTAGTGAGTTATCTGCGACGCGGCGCACTGCGACGGTTTTCTTTTTCGGCCCATTTCCCGTCGCAGTTCCGTCGGAAATTCCCTGAGTGCTAACCAGGAGGAATTTTTGGATGATTTTTGCGGCAGCGCGACCGTAAGAGGTAGGGCTTCGATTTCCGTGTTTATCATTTTGCTCCATTTCGTACTTTTGGTACGTTTCCCGAGGTCTCTTTGACCCCCCTTTTTTGCTATGGAAATTTCTGGACAGTGTCAACTTCTCCGATTTTTATCTTGGCGTAGGAGCATCAGATCGAGGTGTTTTAGGAGTCGATTTTGATCTACTCTTCGCGAGGAACGCAACCGTAATTTTTCTGGATTTTTCTGAGCACTATACAGAGGTGAAAAACTCCTCTCTTTTCGTGCCATTTGAAAAATAGCAAAAGCTGTATTTTTATGAATACTATAGTTACACCCTGTGCAATGTGTGTTGTTGTAGGGCACCGTTTTCGGCAGACAGCAGTTCTAGGGGACTGTGGACAACCAGGAGACTACCTGAGGTGTAGTTTGAGCTGCTCGAGGTGGGCGGTTGTTGCTTACCTCATTTTTGACAAGCTCACTGGGATTACTGGAACTCCCTTAAAATTTAATTGATGAGAACAATTGGGACAAACTAATATGACAATTGATGAGAACAATTGGGACAAACTAATATGACAATTGATGAGAACTATTGGGACAACTAACAGGACTACTAACAGGACTACTAACAGGACAATTGATGAGAACCGCTGGGACAAACTCTCCTAAAAATTAATATAACCCCACAGATGATATGATGACTTATATTGGGACATTGTGATTGAGACAAAGGCTATAATCTCGCATGCAAATGACTTTTATTCAGTAAATCAATCTTTTTAAATCTTTGACACTATTTTACAACTTTTAAAATAAAGACAGTTGCATGCATGCCCGGACATCAGGTAGGGCCACTATTTATTGCTACACTATCATATTAAGACTTGACATGTTTTATTGCTCTCTTTTGCTTTCAGTTGCTTGTCGCTCGAGTATGAGCAGGGGTTTGGGATAGTATAGCCAAGGTTATGTTAGATTATAAACTTGTGGGGTGTTGCGGTGACCGCAGACTGTAGGCGGTCGGCCGGATGTTTATCCTTATGGGGTTGAGTCTGGTTTATTTTTGGCATCAGCAGGGGATCGGGCTTTTCTTTAGTGGATGGTTTTTCCCACTTATTGAGTACTATGGCATCATATCAGGGTTTCTTAGTGGATGGCTTTTCCCACTTTGATCATAGTCATGATCCAGTCCTGCTGTTTACGACACTTATGATACTTATTACTGAGGTACTTTTACTCGTGTGGGTCGCTCCCCTCGAGTGCCACTCCGGAGTGTGTTACAGGCAGGCTTGAGTCCTTGAGACTCTCATTCCCTATCGGTGTTATGCATTGGCCAGCATACCCGATTTGGGCAGGCAAGGCGCAGCAGGCAGTACCAGTTTTACTGGTGGCATAAGATTGGGTTTATTCAGGCAGGCATGTTAGATACTGATGCATACATACAGTCATTCCTTTTGGCACTGCATTTAGAGGCATGCTAGTGGTGGTTTCCCCTTTATTCAGCAGTTCTGCTTACAGCTTTACCACTTTTTCCTTTCTGGCCTCTAGTAATCCTAGTGGGTGCATCAGAGTTGAGGTTTTGCCCACTAGGGGAGGCTACTGGTTTTATCTGGTAGTTCTCACCCCCATTATTCTTTTCTGTTTCTTTCTTCTTCTTTATTTTGCAGAGTCGTCTGCGGGAGCTGCTAGGCTATCAGCGGCTGATAAAGGTAAGGGGATCGCTGAGTAGATAGATCTCCTGGGAGACTGAGAGCTGTAGATAGACGTTGTACCCTTCACTCAGACTGTGATATTCTCCTTTTATTTTGAGTCTGGCTTTCGCCGGCTGGTTGTATTATTTTGGTGAGCTGGGAGATTATTGTACATATTACAGTTTATTTTTAGTTCCAGTATGAGATACTATGTGGTTCTTCTACTTCAGCTCTGCATTATGCTCTTTTATTGTTCATATTATATCGGAGCAGGTTACCAGCGCTTCGTGTACTCGGGAAATCCCGTGTGCACGACGGATCTGTTGGCGAGCCCGGGTTCCGGGGCGTGACAACTACCATCAAGAACAAAGACCGAAATTCAAGAAGAGATCAACCAAAGGTCAAGAACAATGGTAGTACACCCCACAAGACGACGTCATCATGGATTCCAAAGAAAAGTGATCAACCGAACAAGACGCGTTCACCAAGGAGAACAATGTCATGATCGTTGCCGACGTATTCCAAAACTCGTAAGGTTTGGGTGCGCAAAGGTGAATTCTTCCCTTGTCTTGTCATTCACACAACACTATATGCGTATGACAATTCGTCTTGGTATCTGGATAGTGATTGCTCACGCCACATAACCGGAGATAAAAACATTTTTCAAACCCTTGAGAAAACCTCCGGAGGACATGTAGTTTTTGGAAATGGACGATCTTCAAAAATAGTTGGCAAAGGAACAATTACTATTCCAGATGGCCCGGCTTTGAACAATGTTTTGTTTGTTGAAGGCCTTAAGACTAACCTCATAAGCATTAGCCAACTGTGTGATGATAGTTTTTCAGTTAATTTTTCTTCTGTAGAATGTCTTGTAACTGATGTAAATCATTCATTCATTTTGAAAGGGGTTAGGCCACAGAACAATTGCTATGTAGTTCCTGGTAAAACAAGTCAAAATTGTAACCTAGTGTCACTTGATAATGAAACTCTTTGGCATGAAAGACTATGTCACATTAACTTTAAGGAACTATCTAGAATATCTAACAGATACATAGTTAGAGGTGTTCCTAAATTGAATTTCAAAGAAAACCTTGTGTGTGGTGGTTGTCAAAAGGGAAAACAAACTAGATCCATTCACAATAATTTGAACCATGTAGGAACTAAACGCCCATTAGAATTATTGCATATGGATTTAATGGGGCCAACTCGTCAACCTAGTTTGGGTGGAAAATGGTATATTTTTCTTATGGTTGATGATTTCTCTAGATATTCTTGGGTATCATTTTTAAAAGAGAAAACATATACTTTTGACTCTTTTCATGATATATGTCATCGTATTATGATTGAGAAAAATGAAAAGATTATTCGTGTTCGCAGTGATAGAGGTGGAGAATTTATCAATTTAAAATTCATTAATTTTTGCACTTCAAATGGCATAAAACATGAATTCCCTGCACCTTATACACCACAGCAAAACGGTGTAGTCGAGCGCAAAAATAGAGTTGTTCAAGAGATGGCGCGTGTTATGCTTCATAGCCGGAAACTCCCTTTATATTTTTGGGTTGAAGCAATTAACACCGCGGTCTATGTGATTAATCGCATCTATTTGCGCCCAGGTACTTTGAATACCCCATATGAGCTATGGTTTAGTAGAAAACCTAATATCAAGTATTTTCGTATCTTCGGGAGTCGCTGTTACTTTTTACGCGATCCAGAAAATCTTGGAAAATTCGACTCTCGAAGTGATGAAGGAATTTTTATGGGTTATTCTACAAATAGTAGAGCATATTGAGTATACAATCTTGAATCTAAAACGATGATAGAATCAATTAATGTTAAAGTAGATGAAGCTTCTCATTTATCTTCTGATAAATCTACACTTGATATGTCTCTTGATGATGAATCTCCTGCTAATGATATTGCATCTCTGCATGATAACTCTTCTGAAAATTTTGATGCATCTCATGGTTCTTCTAGTTCATCTAATGTGCAGGAATCATCACAATTACCCCCGAGTACTCCGTTACCTCAAACGCTATGTATCTCCAAGGACCATCATGAATCAAACATCATTGGAGATCCTCAATAAGGAGTTAGAACTCGGAGACAATTGGAATGCAGAGTCGCATGCTACGTCTCTATGGTAGAACCAAGGAATATTGATGAAGCTCTTCAGGACGACTACTGGATAGAAGCTATGCAAGAAGAGCTTAATCAATTTGAAAGGAACAAAGTCTAGGAATTAACGAAGCCCCCGAAGCAACAACATATAATCTGTACAAAATGGATTTTCAAGAACAAGAAAAATGAAGATGGTACCGTTATACGGAACAAAGCACGATTAATTGCTCAGGGCTATTCACAAGTTGAAGGTATAGACTTTGATGAAATTTTCGCCCCGGTAGCCCGTCTCGAGTCAATTCGTATCGTATTTGCTATTGCTTGCCATTTTAGAATAAAACTTTTTCAAATTGACATTAAGAGCGCATTTTTAAATGGTTTTCTAAATGAAGAAGTTTATGTTGCTCAACCGAAAGGTTTCATTGATCATAAACTTCCAAATCATGTTTTCCGATTGAAAAAGATTCTTTACGGTCTAAAACAAGCACCGCGAGCATGGTACGAAAGACTGACAAAGCATCTTTTGGAAAAGGGCTATACTCGAGAGGGAGCCGATCGGACACTCTTTGTGGAGCACTTTCAAGACAACTTCATTGTAGCACAAAATTATGTGGACGACATTGTGTTTGGAGTTACAAGGAATAATGATGCTTCAAAATTCGCCGAAATAATAGAAAACGATTTTTTCTTTTTTTGAGAGCAAAGAGTTTTTTTTTTTTTTTTTTTTTTTTTTTAAGAATTGAGAAGAAGTGAAGGACTCGAGAGTCGAAAAAAAGACTCGTACTTATCTAAAAGACAAAATTTTATGCTGTTTTTTTGGCCAAATACAAATAATTCACGAATAATATTTTTCAAATCCAAATAATTCACGAATAATATTTTTTTTTCAAAAATTCACGTTTTATTCCGAATTTTTGAAAAAATAAAACATATATGGCATGTTTAATTCAGATTCCTAATAATTTTTGCGAATTTACTAACCATGCTCAGGAGCCAAATAATGCCTAAGAAAATTTCATTCCGAAGCTTTAATTTGTTATAGAACCAAAAAAAAAAAAAAGCCGTGTCGAACCATTACTATACAGAGCAATGCTATCCGTACACCTACTTTTGGTGTACGATGTACATCCACTTATTTCAAAATAAGATGTAATTTATTACTCATACCGAAATAACCATTAAAATTTATTTTATTATGAGATGGGTGAAATGTACTCTCTATTTAGAATGTCCAAGAAGCATTTTCGTACCATATATTAAACATTTATTTTTTTTATTAATTGTTCAATGTGAGATCACCACCGCCCATTGGCGATCCTAAGGACGTCAGCAGCCACGATGACGCATCAGCCGTGGAAAGCCAAATGAGCCAAGTGCTACACGTTCGTAACCGAACTCAGGACTCGTATTAGAGTGTGTCCGTAGGGGGATCCCACAGAGAGGGGAAACGCAGAGCACCGCAGATCTATTCGATCCATCTATAGCAGCAGCCAGGGCGAGTCATTTTTGCCCAACTCTCTCGTCTCTCGTCTCTCGTCTCTCGTCTCTCGTCTCTCGCGATCGGCGGCCCCATCTCCTCCGTTGCCAAAGCCGTGTTCGGATCCAAGAAACCCTAGATCTGGGATCGGGATCTGCCGATGGCGTGCATCAAGAGCGCACAGCGGTCGGCGCTGGTGGCGTTCGCGCCGGACGCGCCGTACCTGGCGGCTGGCACGATGGCGGGGGCGGTCGATCTGTCCTTCAGCTCTTCTGCCAACCTCGAGATCTTCAAGCTCGACTTCCAGTCCGACGCCGTCGATCTCCCCCTCGTCGCCTCCTGCCCCAGCGCTGAGCGCTTCAACCGCCTCTCCTGGTCCAAGCCCGCTGCCTCCGCCGAGTACTCCCTCGGCCTCGTCGCTGGCGGCCTAGGCGACGGCAGCATCGGCCTCTGGAATCCGCTCAAGCTGATCAGGTACTTTCTGACCCAGCGCCTGTCAGTTGCCGCCGGATTCGCTAGATTTCGCAATTCCGACGGAATAGATCTAGTCGATCTGTTACATAACATCGGTTATAATTGAGATTTGAGTTTTCTGTCCGCAAATTATGATGTTTCTTGATGCACTGATATTCGGTGGTAGATACTTCCCTAGCTTTGTCTTAAAAAGGTGCAATTCATTTGCAGTTCACAGGATCAAGAAGGTGCTTTTGTTGCACGGCTGGAGAAGCACACCGGACCGGTAGTGATGATGCTCATGGAATCAGATGGCTGTCTGCTAAGTTAGTTTAGTTTTGGCTTTCCTTTATGTGTTTTATTGGGGTTTTGCAGGTGAGGGGTTTGGAGTTCAGTGTGCTTTCGCCAAATTTGCTTGCCTCAGGGGCTGATGAAGGGGAGCTGTGCATCTGGGATTTGGCAAATCCTCCGGAACCAAATCTCTTTCCTTCCCTCAAGGTATGTTTATGTGTAATTTGCATGATACATATTGTCAATAGCAAGTGTATACTTTATTTAAATTAAGTGTATTTAGACACGTAAGAATTGTTCAATCTTGGTGCCTTTGCATACAACTTAAGCATGGTGTGGCTCATAACTAGGAAATCTGATGGGCATGTGAACAAGGCATCTGCCAACATGAACTAAGAATTAAATACAAACTCTAAGGAGACTTTGCCATTTTTAACTTGTAATTAATATATATTAGCGATTGTTCTTTGTATTTTCCAACACAAATGCTAGATCTGCACTGTAAAAGCTAGTGCATGACACAGCAAGGGCTCTTTAATTGAGGTGTACGTTAGAGTGTATAGTACACCACCTACTAACTTTGGCAGTCAAATTAGCAATTTTAAAAACAACTCTAATAAGGTTCAAAAAATAGTGTTTATACAAGTTATAAACATTTCTACAATAATGCATTATTATACTGATCTGTTACCAGGACTATTGATTTACTTGTTAAAGCACACTGGTTTGTTAGTAGGCTGTTCATACATTCAGTACAAGCCTATTCATGTGTTTTGATGCATTGTTGATGCGGCTAATTTAGCAATAGAGTTTCTGGAGAAGTGTGACCCTACCAAACTGGCCCGAAAACTCCGTTGAGTTTGGTTCGTATTCGGTTCTCGGTTTAGTGGCATCGGTTCTTGGCCCTTAGCTCTTTGTAGTCATTCGGCTCTTTGGTTGCCACTCGGCTATTTCGAGCTTCCGATTGGTATTTAGGATATTTTTGGAAAGTTTATATTTATTCTATTTTGATTTTGATTATGTAGTTTTAAATCTGTTTAGATTTAGAAATATACTAGAATTAGTTATATTTGTATTAGGAAAATTTCTAAATTTTAGGTATTTAATTTATAGTAGGATTCGAGTATTGACTCTATATATAGGCGTGGTGTTTGGTAATGTAATCATATTTTATAGAATTTGAAGAATTGAATAATACTTTTTAGTATTTGTCGAAGAATTTGTTCTTCATGTATCTCTCTCTTGTCCTTGTGCTTTTTCATCTTATCATGCAACTTTTATTGGCCTACGTCAGTTGGTATCAGAGTTAGTTGAACTTTGGAATGGTGCTTTCATGAGACATGGTTGGCAATCGGAGAAGGAACCTAAATGCGAACCAGGACGTTGTGATTCAAGGACGCAACGCTGGTGGACGCAATCCTGGTATCGTGAACAATGACGAGCATGCAAGTGTTGGATCCCAAGGTCAGCGAGATCTTCGTGATATCGAGATAGAAGAATTGAGAAAGCAAATCGAGGCCTTGACCACGCATCTGGCGTTGGTTGAAACTCAGGGCCAAGAAGACGACTATCTTGATTCGGAGTCTTCCGGCTTTGACAACTCCTTCCATGGTCGCGCTCCCTGGAGAGATGCGTCCGTGTAGGGTCATGATATGGGCCACATCTGTCGTGTAGATCGGTGGGTTGATTCAAGTATCAGGGTGGAACTTCTGGAGTATTCGGGAGGTCTACAAGCGGAGAGCTTCATCGACTGGTTGAACATGATCGACCGCATCTTCGAATTAAAGATGTGCTTGAGAATAAAAAGGCGAAGTTGGTTGCCTTAAAATTCAAGGGGCGAGCTTCAGCATGGTATGAACAGCTGAAGAAGACTTGATAGAGGAAAAGCAAGCTGAAGATTACAAATTAGGAGCATATGAAGAAGAAGATAAAAGAGCAGTTCCTACTTTTCAATTATATCCAAATCCTGTACTAGTGGCTTCAGAACCTTCGACAAGGCAGTTGAACGGTGGTCGATTATATCGAGAAATTCTGGTGCAGGTTGGATAAGAGTATGCCGCAAATATTGTAGCGTAGGAGTAGAAAAAAGGAAGAGTAAAGGAAGAAGAAGAGGAATAAGCTGCACAGGCTAGATATATGTCACACAAACACTAAGAAAGATCACATAGATCTAAAATAAATTTTCATTAACCAAAAACTCTCCCTTTACAATAGATATCAAGCCTATTTATAATAAATCAAACCCTAATTCTAATTCTAGTTAAATCTTGTGATTTTAGACACTTTCCTAAAACGAGTATATCTAAATCTAATTTAAAACTTCCAAATCTATATCCCTAATTTTTAGGAATTTATTTCATATGACAAATCCTAAAAATCTTTGAAAAAATGACTAAAACAAATTAGCAATAGAATAATTCCGAAAATTAGAAAATAAAATAAAATCTAAACGACCCAATCAACCCTAATGCAAAAATTGACTCAAAAAAATAAAAGATGACTCGACTAAACCCTATTTGAATATGGTTTTGCATCAAATTCTATCAATTGATTGCTCAGAATGATATAACCGAATCAAAGGAACAACAGGTCGTAAGGTATATTTGTGGGCTATGACAGTCGATCCAGGACGTGTTGAGTTTGCATGCGATCTGGTCGATATCCGAGGCGTACCAACGTGCCCCGGTGGTTGAGACACAACAAAGCCGAATTGGGTCATGAACGAGTCGAATTAGTTCGGGAGCGAACTACTCTGATATGGGGCGATAAGGGATTCGACCAGAGGCCAAACAGAAAACTGGTCCCGCTTTAGTCGAACCAAGAGCAAATAAAGCTGCGCCGAGCAATAAAACTGTTGTCTATTATTTTCAATGCGGAGAGTTGGGTCACCTAGCCTGAGATTGTCGGAAGAATAGCAGCTGACTTGGAAAACAGCTATATGTTGAGCAGAATTTTGAAAATGAATCGGGTGAACTTGGTGAACCTTTCTACGACAAGGAAGTTGATGAAGAGAATCTTAATAGTATCGATGGAGATCAAGGTACGACTTTAATTATAAAGAAAATGTTGTTGGCGCCGCGACAAGAAGAGAAAGATGATTGGCGACGAACCAATATCTTTCATACGCGTTGTACCATGAAAGACAAAGTGTGCGGGATGATTATCGATAGCGGTGGCATCGAGAATATCGTTTCATAAGAGGCGGTGAAGAAGCTCGGTTAAGTGACTGAGAAACATCCTCGTCCGCACAAGTTGACTTGGTTTAAGAAGAGAAGTGAGTGTCGACTCAAGATGCTTGGTGTCCTTGTCGATCGAAAACAAGTGTTTCAATCAGATTTTGTGTGATATAGTATCAATGGATGCTTGCCGTATCCTGTTGGGCAGGTCGTGGCAGTTTGACCGAAAGGCAATTCACGACAGGAGGAAGAACACCTATATTTTTTGGAAGGACAACGTGCGGATCACTCTGAAGCCTATGAAAGAAAAGGATCAATTGATACCTGAACCAGAGAAAGGTTTCAGCATGCTGTCTTTGAAGGGTTTTATCGAAGAAGCTAAGGAGTTGGGTGGTTCTAGTCGTGATCGAGCAACCGATCATGATTCCCGAAGAGGCGAAGGCGTTTATTAAGGAGTTTGGTGATGTTTTTCCAGAAGACCTACCTTCAGGATTGCCACCGAAACGAGATATTCAACATGAGATGGACCTTATTCTAGGAGCAAGTTTGCTGAATAAACCAGCTTATCGGATGAGCTCGAAGGAGTATGAGGAAATACAACGATAAGTTCAAGAATAATTGGACGGGATTTATTCAACCGAGTGTCACGCCTCGGATTTCGAAAAGAGGTCAAATATATATATATATATATATATATATATATATATATATATATATATATATATATATTTTATATCTGAGTTTAAAACTTGCAAACCAGGGCATGATCAGATCACCACATGCGTAAGGAATTCTCTGTCCACTCGGACAGAGTTTTTCCTATACATGCACGGCTAGGCTAGTACAAATGCACATCAGAGTACTAAGCGATAATAAACTAAACATTCACAGATGCAAAGTCCACAACTACTACAATAATCATAATAATTCTCAGATACCATATCCACAACTAACTAATCAATCCAAAGATACTACGAAAATCTCATTCACATGACACAAATAAAACTAATACAGAAATCCATCACACATACTAAGTCATGATCAGAAAAGCTGGAAAGCCGTAAGCAATGGTAATGGTCAGTAATGACTGACAATAGGTGGACAGCTTTATCGCGAATGCTCTCAACATCGTCCTGACTTCCCACCACCCGACTGACCTGAAAAAATGGGCCACCAAAGGGTGTGAGATACAACTGAAATGTATCCCAGTGGGCACAACGAGTCGGGAAACAGCAAGTCATACTTACTGGATACAATAATCAGTGGATAACAATAATAGACAGGTATGAAGCAGGTAAATAATTGATACGGTAAATCAGTGCTGTAACTAAGAGGGTACAAATAAACAAGCATACAGAATTGAGATCAATACAACTGAAAAGTAGTAATAGTAAGTGTATGCATCAATGCTAGAAATAAAGCACCCAATCACAAGCCACTCTCGGTCACTCGGACCTCAGGCTAAAGCCAAGGCTGGCGTGTATGGCTGACATATAACCCGGCACCCACTAGTGCACTCAGGGGCACACGTGTCCGCCACTATCGTCCACTATGTACAGTCTGGGGCTCATAGGTTGTCAATTATGGCGATCACAATGCTAATGCTCAAGCTCGCGGTCTAAAGATCGGGTGGTAATCGACAAATAGCTGGAAACTCCCCAACGGGATGCTGGTAACTGTATAATCAATCATAGTGTACGACTGTACTAGTCCCTACTCTATAATGCAATACAAAGCAGTAGGGATACTGGAATAAGCGAAACTGTAAAGCAAACTAGCTGATGACTCATCAAGCAACGATAGCAGGTAATAATATGAACTGAGTAGTGGTAAATTGAGTAATCTGAGCTAGAAACATAACTAGGTAATGACCAATCAAGCATGGTATCTGTCCAAGCATAAGCGGGTAGATAACTGATCTACATCACAACTAGCTAATGACCAAGTAGGCATGGCAAAAGTCCAAATAAAAGCTAAAGATATTGACAGGAAAGACAGTAAACTAATATACCGAAATCAAGGCAAGAAAGCTCAATAGATAGGACCGGGGCTAGCAAGAATCACAAGGGTTCGATCGAATACGGTACCCTATAGGTGACGATATGCTGAAGCACGGACCGAAGTACCCACCTCACTGCAGGTGGTCATGAAATCCGCTGGATAACTCGCGTGCTGGCTGCTGAATGCTGGGACCTGAATCATAATCATGTGTCAGTCAAAGACTCACTTACACCCAACCCACTGACTCACTGAATACAGATAAAGTAAATGGGAAACTTCGCTGAAGTCCCGGGATCTGCCGGAATTTTCAGTAATCCGCCGATCGACCTACTATGGTCCGATCTGTGCCTACATGTCTCCGAATTCAACGAAACTTGGCGTGCTGTCCCGGGATGCTTCACTGAAGACGTCCGGGCAACAACATTTAACTCTCTACTGATCTGTGCTCAACTAGTGCCATAATGATCAAAACTCACTTTTGGGAATCCGATTTCGGCTCCGGAAGTCACCAAACGCTAAACTGAAGTCACTGGGCCTGCCAGGACAGCGTCGAGACCAGCTAGGGACATATGACAATCATTACTAACCATCCTAATTTCTCGAATTGTGTGATTAACATCGAAACGTCGATAAACTGATAATTTCGTCGATTTACGGTTCGTTAATCAAATTCCGCTCAATGGAAGCCGTCGGATCTCGAACGAATAGTTCATAGATCACGTGGACGCTGTCGAAGACCGTATATAAGGCTACAATTGCAAATAGACACCTAGGGTTTACTATATTTGCATAATTACATGTAAAAATAAGCCTCTTATGCTATTTACTGAAATCCGAGTACTTTCAGGCTGATCCAAGGGCACCAGTAGATGGGCCTCGATTTGTTGAACACCGTGCTCGCTATTTGGGGATGGCACGAAGCCCGAAGGTGGCAATGGCTCAAGTTACACTATACATTAAAGTCTTAGGTTGCTATTGTGACTCAAGTGCTCAACCAACTTCAACTTTGAAGTGAGCATCATGCTCAGGAGGTTGAGGGGGTTTAGAGGCTCACCTTCCTGTCATCGAAGTGCTGCCGGAACAGTGACAGAGATGACCTCGGCCAAGGTGTGAAGTGCTAGAGCTTGGGCATGGACAACAACCATATAACTCAGGAGCAGGATAGCAACTAAGGCAAGCATTGTCAGCAGGGGGTGCTAGGAGTGCATTGAGGTCCGGCGCCGGCGTGTAGTTGCGGCGGTGGCTAGAGAAAGCCCTTACGGCAACTTGAGAGCAGCAAGCTTGGATAGGGATAAAGCAGGGGTTCCAGGCTCGAGCAAGGGCAGCAAAGGGTCTGTCTTGACAAGAGGGAGACAACAAAGTGCATGGCTGGTGGCAGAGAGCGGCGGCAGCGCCGGCTAACCCGAACTAGGGTTTCTTCCCGCGGCTTCTACGCTCAACCAAATGCTATGAAACTTTAAGGGGAGTCTCCACAGGGTCAGAAGAAGGGTCCTAACATTTTAGATTTGGACCCGAGCCACCGAAGGCGGTGTTTACAAAAGCTCGGCCAACCTAGGGTTCCGGCGGGTATCTTGTTCCCGCCGGCAACCTGGCGCTTCCCGAGTGTCGGGGCTGAGCAGGTAGAGTCACCAGAAGGTGAGGAGGAGATTGCTGGAACTTCTAGGAAGAAAAACCCTGAGGAAAGAGAGTTGGACTCACCTCTGGTCCAAGGGAAGAAGGCCGAGGTCTCTTCTCCGGTGTTGGGCAGCCAAGGCTGGCGGCGGGATTTCTTGAATGAGATCCCCAGAGGGTGTTGAAGATGCTAGAGGGCTTGGGGAGCAAGTTGGTGGAACTTGGTGGTCTCTTTCCACAACCAACCCGAGAACAAGAAGAGTTCTTGCTTCTTGTTACTGTTTCAGCGAGGGGAGGCGACGACCGGCAATGGTGCTCTCGGGAAGGAGATACAGAGAAAGAGGAGGGGTCGTGGGGCTGCGGTTTCAAGAGGAATGCGGCTAGGGTTTCCTCTTGGAGCCCAAGAGACCCTTTTTGTATTAGTTGCTACAAAATGCTAAGTAGTCCCTGAGCTTTGACTAATTTGAGCCGAGTCCTTTACTTTAGAGCAACATCACAGAGAGGCCCCTCCTATTTAAATTTCGAATGATTTGGTGCATAAAATATTAGCATTCAAGGGAAAACACTAGAATTTTTGTTGTTTTTCATATTTTTTGAGGCTCTAGGGTTGTCGAACATAAAAACGGACGACACCACGACATTCGGCTCAACGAGACCTATCGAGTAGCGATTTTGGTTTGTTGAGTTTGAGCTTCGTTAGGTCAGCTAAACTCTTAACACAGTGAACTCCACTATTTGGCACGCTTTTCGATGACCTAGGCTCGTCAAACACAAATTTGAACTGCTCCATTGCGCTCAGATCGATGAGACCGTTCAAATCGTGTATTTACATCATCAAGTTTGGATCCAGATAGGTTACATTAGCCAACTTCCCAAGAAAAGCCCGAAATTTTCACAAGTTACTATTCATACTTAAGTCATAAATCAACTTATTATTTAAAATTTCAAACTCGAATTTCACGAATATTACACCGAGTCTCAGCTTTTGTGCAATACCAACCTTAATGACTCCGAAGAAAGACGGTTCGTGGTGGATGTGTATCGACAGCCGAGTGATCAATCAAATTACAATTTAGTATCATTTTTTGATCCCTCGACTGGATAATATGCTCGACTAGTTGGCGGAAGCGAAGGTGTTCTTGAAGATCAATTTAAAGAGCGGGTACTATCAACTTCGCATCATACCCGGAGATGAATGGAAGACGGCATTTAAAAATTGAGGCGGGTTATACAAGTGGTTGGTGATGCCATTCGGCTTATCAAATGCACTTAGTACCTTTATGTGGGTGATGATTCATCTGCTGCAACTATTTATCGGTAAGTTTGTTGTTGTTTATTTTGATGACATCTTAATCTATAGTCCCACGGACGAGGTACATCTTCAGCATCTACGGGAGGTTCTTAAGATGCTTTGGAAAGAGCAGCTTTACGCTAATTTGAAGAAGTGTCAGCTCATGACCGAGAGTTTGACCTTCTTGGGATTCACGTCTCTGTAGAAGGGGCAAAAAGCAGATCCATCAAAGGTTAGTGCAATACAGGAGTGGCTAACTCCAAGAAGCATTCATGAAGTGTGGAGTTTTCATGAGTTGGCGTCGTTTTACCAGAGGTTCATTTGAAATTTCAACAGTCTGATGGCATCCGTAATCGATTGTTTAAAGGCGAAGGTCTTCGAGTGGACTCCAGAGGCACAAAAGAGCTTTGACATTATTAAGCAGAAAATTACTTCCGCGCCAATCTTGAGTCTTCCTGACTTCTCGAAGGTTTTTGGAGTAGATTGTGAGGCATTGGGTCGCGAAGTGGGCGTTGTGATGAGTCCAAAAGGATAGCCTATAGTCTTTTTCAGCGAGAAACTATCAAGGTCTAAAATCAAGTATTCCACATACGACCTTGAGTTATACGCAGTGATTTTAGCATTACGGCATTGGAGACACTCTTTGTTACATCAAGAATTTGTATTTCACACTAACTATGAAGCATTGAAGTACATCAACGACCAAAAGAAGTTGAGCAACCGACATGCAAAGTGGGCGAGTTTCTACAAGAGTATAATTTTGTGCTCCGTCACAAATCAGGAACCGTTAATCGAGTTGCTGATGCCTTGAGTCGACAAACCGAAGTCCTTACCACTATAAGGGTTCAGGTTGCTGGCTTTGATATCTTAAAGGAGCTATATGCGAAAGATCCATTCTTCGGCTTTATCGAAGTCGAGTTAGGGAAATCAGTCAAATTTCATGTTCGAGATGGGTTTCTATTTAAGGGTGTGCAACTGTGTAATTCCCGATTGTTTGTTGCATGAGAAAATTATCAAGGAGTTACACGGTGAAGGGCATTTTGGCTGAGATAAATTGCTGGCATTAGTTTCAAGTAGTTATTACTGGTCGAAAATATTGCGACATGTCGGTAGATTTGTCAATCGATGTCATATATGTCAGGTGTCAAAAAGAGTTGTGACAAATGCAGGGTTATATACTCCTTTACCCGTACCGGAGGTGCCATGGGAGGATGTCAGCATGGATTTTGTGCTTAGGCTTCCGAGAATACAACAACGGATAGAATCTGTTATGGTAGTAGTTGATTGGTTTTTCAAGATGGCACATTTGTTCCGTGCAGAAGAATCATGGATGCTAATAATATTGTTGATCTATACTTTAAAGAGATAGTGAAGTTGCATGGTGTATCGAAAAGTATAATGTCGGATTGGGACACAATTTATAAGCCACTTTTGGAGGAGTCTTTAGAGGAAATTGAAAACCGAATTAAAATTTAGTACGCCGTATCATCCTCAGACCGATGGGCAAATTGAAGTGGTGAACCAAAGCCTCAGCAATTTGCTCCGTGTACTAGTTGGGAACAAGCCGAGACTGGCGGAATTGGTTCTGCCGCAAGCTGAATTCGCTTTCAATCGATCCTGAAATCGTACAATCGGCATGAGTCCTTTTGAAGTAGTTTACAGCTCTAATCCAAACAGTGTTCTTGATTTTGTCTCTATTCAACATGTAGGAAAGCAAGGTGTCCTTGGAAAAGCTATAGTCGAGCAACTTAAATCTATCCATGATGAAATTTGGCAGCAGATAGAGGGTAGCAATGCAAAGTATAAAGAAGCAGCGGATCGGCACAGACGGAAGTTGATGTGTGATGAGGGCGACTATGTATTGGTAATTTTAACTAAGGATCGTTATCCTGCGGGCGAATACAACAAGCTTAGTGAGTGAAAGATCGGCCCTTGCGAGGTGTTAAAGAGAATTAACGACAATGCATATCAAGTTAAGCTATCGAGCCACCTAAAGACGCCAGATGCTTTTAATGTGAAGCATTTGGTCCCATTATTGCCGGATGTTTTTGATGTGAAGCATTTGGTCCCTTATAATGGAGATTCATTGGAGGACGAAGCGTTTAACTCGAGGATGAGTTCTTTCCAACTCGGAGAGGATGATGCGGCTAATTTAGTGATAGAGTTCCTGGAGAAGCGCGACTCTACCAAACTAAGCCGAAAACTCCGTGAAGTTTGGCTCATATTCGGTTCTCGATTCAGTGGCATCGGTTCTCGGCCCTTGGCTCTTTGTAATCGTTCGGCTCTTTGGTTGCCATTCGGTTGTTTCGAGCTTCCTATTGGTATGTAGGATATTTTTGGAAAGTTTATATTTATCCTATTTTGATTCCGATTATGTAGTTGTTTCAAATTTGTTTAGATTTAGAGATATACTAGAATTAGTTATATTTGTATTAGAAAAATTGCTAAATTTTAGAAATTTGATTTATAGTAGGATTTGAATATCGCCTCTATATATAGACGTGGTGTTGGGTAATGTAATCAGAATTTGAAGAATTGAATAATACTTTTTAGTATTTGTCGAAGAATTGGTTCTTCGTGTATCCCTCTCTTGTCGTTGTGCTTTTCATCTTATCACGCGGCTTTTATTTGTCTCCGTTAATTGGGTTGCGGCATTCCATCGTGGCAAGGGTGTACATAGCTGACATGTTCTGTTGTACCCATCATCATTGCAAAATTTTGATTAATATGTGTAGATAATCTCTTCGTCTCTGTGCATGATTTGCTTTGCCTGTTTTATCATTTATTGATGGATAATCTTATATGTCAAAATTCATATTTTGGGAAATTTTCTTTTGGTAGTTATTTTTTTTGCCTTGGGTTTTGTTATATGCATCGAATTTAGCTTTTAATGTTTTTATGTAGAGTGTTGGCTCTGGTTCTCAGACGGAAGTCTCTTTTGTATCTTGGAATCCCAAGTTCCAGCACATACTTGCATCCACTTCTTACAATGGGATGACTGGTGAGGGAAGCCTTTCCTTTTTTTATCATTCTTTTCTGTCTCTTCATATTCTCATTCAGATGAGGAGGCATCTGACAATATTTTTTCTCTCTTTCAATTCTTTGAATTTGCAGTTGTTTGGGATTTAAGACAACAGAAACCTGTGACGAGGCAAGTTCTATGCTAACTATGTAGACTGTTTTAGTTATTTACATTTAAGTCCTTAATGCCGATGACTAATGTTGTGCTCGTCTATCTACCAGCTTTTCAGACTCGAATAGAAGAAGATGTTCTGTTCTGCAATGGAATCCTGATATTTCCACACAACTAATTATTGCATCTGATGATGACAGTTCGCCTTCTTTAAGAGTAATGCTTCGTAGTTTTTCATACTTTAATGTTCTTGCTGTACTAGGTCTTCATCTGCAATTTGTCAACATAAACATTTTTACCAAAAACTTTAATGACTCAATTGCCTCTTTCTTTTGAGCAATGATAGCTATAATTTTTTGAAATAATTACATCGGGATACGTTGGCCAGTTTACTATTTGAGGGCTTTGGAAATTCCAATTCAACCTTTTGCGAAGGATTAGTCTTTTTTAATGTTTACATACATCAGTAAGTTGATTACTTCCATCTGTTATCACAGGTTTGGGATGTTAGGAAAACAATATCACCATTAAGAGAATTTGTGGGCCATACAAAAGGTTTGTTTTCTAATCACCCTGACTTACAATGGGTGGATGGCAACTGTTTTTGCTTTTTTAACCGCTTTTGGTGGATGTGAGGTTTAATATGTTCTGCACTTGCTAGTTGCTACTAACATGACCTTTTCTGACTGTTCTTTCATTCGGGAACACCTACATATTCTGTGTCTTGTTGCCTGTTGTACTCTTTGCAAAGCATGTATTTAATGCTACATTTTGTCACCTCCTCACTGGAATACACGTATTTGAAAAGAATTTTAACTTGTGTTTGAGTAAATTTTGAGCATTCTTAGACTGAAAATCACTATGAAAAATCCCTATGAGAAACAATCACCACAAGCCTGCTGTATTATGTTGCCATCGAAGTTGCAAAGGCAAGAACTTAAAAGTGAATTCGGCAATATTAGTAGAAAAATTAATAAATTCGAGCCTTTATGGATAAATTTAATTATTGTCTTTGAGCTACAAGATAAATTTACAAATGCTTTTCTTTAATTCAAATTCACGTTAATATTGACACAGTGTTAGCACTAGTAAATCAATTACCAGGTCAAGTGATAGGTTCAGGAGGACAAGTGCAGGAATAAGGTGATACATTTTAGGACTTAGATCTAAGTATCACTTTTTCATTGTTTGGACATTACATAGAGTCAATTTTATGGGTCAGCATTTGATCTTTCCCAAAGTTTAAGGTTTAGAAGCTGGTAAATTCAAGAATTCTTTAACAGCCTGCTTCTTCGATGAGTGTTGAAGTAAAATTCACTGTATTTCCTAGGACAGCAGCAAATTGAGTGAGAAACTTACTCTGTTGAAGGTATTGATCAGGATTAAAATGGAAGCCAGTGAAGATAATTGATCAGGAATCAAATAGAAGCCATAAAAGGCATAGTTGATGGGGATAGGGAGAAAGTATAATGTTGGACTTATCTACCTAGCCCTATAGGATAGAGCTGGAAAATATCTACATTTCCTATTTCTAGATAACTGGGAATTTTCATCATTAAAGTAGCAATGTAGCATAGTGTTTACCTTTTTGACACTCTTGTTGATGCTGCTGGTAGATTATATAATATTGAGAAAAGATAAACTATGTGTATAATTATGCTTGCCGCAGCAAATTGTAATGAATGAAGTGATTGCTGGGTTGGAAAATATCCCTGGTGAAATAAAATCGTAGGCTGCTTTGGTAAGCATTGTTTTATGAAAATAGAAGATATGATTGAGTATAGTTGATTTAAGTCTAAAAGCTTACAATTTAACCTTCCCAGAAGTCATTTAAGTTAAATGACTGACTTAACCCTACTTTTCATTAAGTTCAAGTTCCATCAGCTTGTTTATAAATTGACTTGTTAAATTAGCTTAAGCTGGATTTGATTTAAGGGAAGCTCTAGCTAGAAGGTCTTTAGTGAGCAGATACCTAGAAGGCCCTTAGTGAGCATCTGCTTGTATCCTCATTCCTCAAAGAGTCTATGTTGCATCATCTTATAATCCTCCTCTACTGATT
The DNA here is from genome assembly GCA_029204045.2 of Tillandsia leiboldiana. Lineage (NCBI taxonomy): Eukaryota > Viridiplantae > Streptophyta > Magnoliopsida > Poales > Bromeliaceae > Tillandsia > Tillandsia leiboldiana. The sequence goes on along the minus strand of CM055081.1, from coordinate 2,471,497 downwards.
TATTACCATTAGGTTCATGAAGCCATCAAACTACCTGCTTTCTGAGTCATGTGTCCATTCTTCACTTATGAGCAATGTTCCAAAAGGCATTATGCGGTATCTATGCGGTTATCCACCGTATAGCGCATATGCGGTATGTAGGCACATATGCAGTCGATATGCAAACGCATATGCTGTCCAGCTATGAAAATATTAAAAAAAATGTTAATAGGTATTAAAAATATACATAAATGCTTCCTAACAAAGCGAAATAACTAAAGTAATAATTCATAATTCACAAACTAAAATGATTAATTTCAAGTGAAGGACCTCAAATGCACACATGTATCACTAAACTAACAATTAGTAATTTACTCTTAATTAACAAATAGAGAAATAAATAGAATTTTGATGGAAAATCATAACAATGTCAAACAAAAAATCAATGCTCTAAAAACCAGTATGCTAAACTTTTACAAATAATAATAATTTATCAATAAATTATCATTCGCATCATATAATAGGCCAACACTTATGAAAAATCCAGTATAATAACATCTAACAACTATAAAGTTATTCACCGATATTTATAAACATAATTATTAGATATATACTTAAATAAGAAGAGATAGTTAGATTATATTTATATAAAGATAATTGCATATATATATGCATTATTTTTATTAAATCGTGTTAAAATAATCATATGTGTATGTGTAATTATTAATCATACTCAACACTATATTTCAATCCCACTAAAAAAAAAATTATCTCATATCAATGATTGAAAAAGTGCACCTAAGGTGCGGGCCTAGGTGCCTAGGCACAAAGCGCATGGGCCGGCGCCAAGGTAGCCCCTAGGCGCGCGACGTTGCCTAGGTGTGCGCCTTGGGAGCCTAGGCGAACACCTAGGGCTGGGAGCAAGGCGTGTCTTGTTTATATGAATCCTTACGGGTTTGGATCTAGATGTATATGGCTCTAATGGATTTGGATCCATATATTTATTGGTCTAATAGGTTTGAACAACTAAAAGAAACCGAAACCCCAAACTAATATGATCTGAAACCCTAAAATTGCTCATCTCCGCTGCATCTCGCTCTCTCCGCTCTCTACTCTCTGTCACTCTCTGTCTTGCACCTCCGCTCCGTTCTCCGTCCTATGCTTCTTCTCTACCACAGATCTGAAACCCTTAAATTTTTATGCATGTTACTTTTTTATGATCTTGTGCATATAATTATATGTTTTTGACATCAAATTGAATTATTAGTTACCTTCATGCTAGTCTTTATTTGGAGACAAAAAAGTATTTGTTCTTTACTTTTACATGTGTTATTTTGCTTTTTAACATTATCATATATATTGTTCGACTTCTATTCTTCTCTTCATCCTTTTCTTCCGATTATATGATTATTCGGTTAGCTATAGAATATTTATTGTGATAATATGGTTTTAAAGAGTATTTAGTGTTGATTAACAATTGTTAGAAAGTATAGTAAAGAGCTTCTTGTTTATTTCAATTTTCTATGGAAGTTTGCGCCTTACCCCTCTCTAAGACTTGCGCCTGCACCTTGCGCCTAGGCTCTAACAGCCTGTTGCACCTAGGTGTGCCTTGGGCTTTTTTAAACACTGCCGCATGTGTGGCCACATTTGCAGCTGCATATGGGTTGCATGTGTGATCCGACCGCATATTGCAGTGCATACTACATATGCGGTGTTGTTTATGGGCCGAACCACATATGTAGTCGCATATATGGCCGCACAGCCCACTTTTCAGAACATTGGTTCTGAGTGTAGAAACTGTGTCCAGTTCTCCCTTGTGAAAGAATGCATTCTCTCTCGTGCTCTAAATTTTATTTAATGGATGAATGGTACCTATATGTTTGTCCTCTGATGGCCTATCTAACACCACCGAAGGGTGTGGTGTTTTTTTTCATGAAGTGTTGTTTGATATATTAAATCCTCCCAACTGCTGCTCTCTGTTGCCAGTGCAGAAGCTGTAATTTGGATCTACTACTTTCTCAGTTTAGATTCCCATTTCGACTTCCCACCTGAGTAGAAACTCTAGACTTCTCTGTTTGGCAAACCATCGACTAGGATTGTTGTAGTTGAAAGCAGAAGCAAATGCTTGGCAAAAGTGTCACCAACTGTAATCTATATACCTTATTTTTATGGATGGCTTTTCCTTTAAAATGTTGCTTTTCTTTCTTGATAATAGCAACTGTAAGCTACTTGGATGATTTCATACTTTTTCCCCAGATATCTAATTATACACAGCCTACCTACTTACCTGCCTGAAGATCTTACACTTGTATTGTTATTTTTTTGTTCTTGTTTTAACCAGGAGTGATTGCCATGTCATGGTGCCCTTATGACAGTTCATTTTTGCTTACATGTGCTAAGGATAATAGAACTATTTGCTGGGATACGGTAAATGGGGAGGTATGAAAGCAATAGATGAAGTGAAGTTCTTTTCTAATAGACTTACTATGTAAGTGTTGAGGATACTATATAGTTTGATCCTAAAAATAGATCTGGCATCTTTGTTTCTTGTTTGCTGTCTTTCAGATTGTTTCTGAACTGCCGGCAAGCACCAACTGGAATTTTGATGTTCATTGGTACCCAAAAATACCAGGAGTCATATCAGCATCTTCCTTTGATGTGAAAATCGGGATTTACAATATTGAGGTAATAATCAGTTCCATATTTTCACTTGTGAGGTATTTAATGTTTTTACATGATTGAAATGATAGCTTTAGTTGCATGTATATCTGACTTTTGCTTTTGTGATAAGCTGCATTGAGAGATTTCCATAGATCAATGTTTATGAATTGCTTGATTTATCACAGTTGCTATCTTTCGGTACTTGTTTGTCAAGACCTTCCTTGCAATATGAAAAACTGATACTGTCTGTATTGTAGAGTTGAATTGATCTCTTTGTGATTGCCCATACTGCCAGTTGATTTTTCTCCATAGCCGATATGAAACTCTGCTGAAAAAGCTTCTTCTTCAGCAAGGATTGCTGTGCCATTGGCACAGGTTATGTTAGTGTGCCATCAGCACGGCACGGCATGCCGGCATATCTGTGCCAACTGGCATAGTGATCCTTGATTGTCAGTTAGATTAAGTTGTAAATTATCTTATTCAATGCTAGTGAAGTTCTTGAAGTACGTTTCAAGGTATTTTGGCTTACAAAACTGGCATGTAGATAAGATTCTTGTAACAGGAATCTAAAATATTATTTGTTCAAACGAACATGACATTTTGTGATATACTATGTACTGGGAGAAAAATTGGAAAACACTTGTTCAAAATGGATATATAGTACTTTTGAGAACTGATGTAGAGCATATCAGGACTTCAGGACTTCATTTAATTATAAGTTGAACTGCAACAGTAGTCTAGCATATTTTCAGTAGTGACACTTCCTTCGGTCATAAAAACCTTGGGCCTAGTTTGGCTGTTAGTAGTTGTTCAGCGATGTATGAGAGGAGCTGTTGAAGAAGCATCAAGCTAAATGCTTTTTGAATGCAGACAATTAAGACCATTCCTGTTTTACTGTAACTTCATGATGATTGGGAAACAAATATACAGCATAATAAGGCAACAACAAGCACAAACTTCATCCTTGAGGAACTTTTATGGGCCCAAGGCAACAATAAACACAAACTCACTTCATCCTTGAGGAACTTATATGGGCCTTAAAGATTTAGAACTCGGAAATGGACTTTCTATAAGTGAGTGAGAGTGAGAATCAACAAAGTCAAGGTCAAGTTAGCCTAAATAGCATTTTATTTATTTGCTTCCATAAAATTCTTCTTTAAACATAATTATCTTATTTTCCTTAAGTTGTCCCAGTATAATTCTTTCATAGATGCAGGAAGTACATGTATGGTGGCTGTCTTAGGGCCACCGTAAGATTACTATTTTGTGTTATTTTAAGCTAAGCTTGAACTTCTGTTGCATCATAATTTTCCATAAAATACTAGCATTTGGAGCTTTTGTTTATGTTATTAGCTGTTTTCCTGTTCTCACTATTGTTTTTGCCATATTTTTTTTGTGTTACAGGCTTGTAGCCAGTATACAGCTGGAGAGGGAGGCTTCAGTGCTCCAGGTAGTTTGCCATGTTGACTATATTTCATTGGTTGCTTTTGTTTCTATTTGCTTTGTGAACTAAGATTTTTCTGCTATCCACTTATTACTTATTTTTTGAAAATAGATCACTTTGGTGCCCAAATTGAGTCATGGATTTGTGATTGTTGGACGGGGTCCACACAATAATGAATCTGAGTATTTGACCTCCTGGTAGACCATATAGAATATACAAGCAGAGAGATTTAAAGTTATGGTCGATGTTTTATCTAGACAGGTTCGCAAATGGAGGACAAATTCAGTATAAAAAAGATAGCCTTGGCATTAATTCATTTATACACAATTTCTAATGGAAATACCTCTATGGGCCTAGAGATTCTAGACAATTTCTTATTACTTATTTTTGAGTTTTTGAAGTTTAATTAGATATGTTTTATTTTTTCTTATTTGATAATTTTTACTTCTATTTGCTCTCTTAGTCTTCAAGTCTCTAAATACGATCTTTTACTTCTTAGATATCTATTATATTATAATCGATGAGTTGATATTCGAGAAGGTAGTTTTTCAAGTCTTGCGAGAGGCCTAAAGTAACCTAAGTGTGATGGCTAGTCATCGCCTTATTCATCGGAAAACATTAGCATCTGTGTTGAGAACCTAGTATTTAATCATTACTAGGTAACAATAGCTTGTAGTTCATACTAGTGCTACATCAGTTTGGTGCTGCAATGAAGATCCTAGAAGAATCTAGTCTCTTTTCTAATAGATCACAGCAGGTAGTAGAGAAGTTGAGCGGACCTGTAACGACCCGGCCTACTAGCAATAATAACTCGTTGGGCTCAAACCACTATCCAAAATGCTTAAGCCCAGTTCTCAGTTATTATTATTAGTAGCCATATCTCTTATATACCCAATCACAATCTCATTCCCATTCGATGTAAGACTATTGAGACTCCTCCTATTTAGGCCTGACGTCTTTGTCAGTCCAAACACACACAACCAAAAATCACCGGGCGATGTGAGACTTGTCTCGCTAGCCTTGTCATCTAGACTTGGGCTCAGCCAAGACTAGTTGCACACTTCTGGCTGGTGATTAGCTCTAATACCAAAGATGGAGGTGATACCTGCAACGACGTCCTCGGGTGTGTTTCCCTCTGGTTGGGACATGTTGTAGACACGCCCACCGGATGCCTGGTGAGCCAGTCTGCGGGAGGTGACGGTCGGTACGGTGCGTGAGGTGATGGCGTAGCTAGTGAGCTTAGAGGTCCCGAGGATTGTCTTCTTTCTTAGCTTTTGACCCTTTGACTATTTGTTGAATAATCTAGACATCATGGTGGTTCAGTTATGTTTGAATGATTTATAATTTGAAGTAATAATCAGTGGATTGTGATTTTTGTGCTCGTGGTTTTATGCAAAAATGTTTCTACCCCTCGTGGTAGCTAGTTTTTCAAAGGACTATGTTTCTGTATTGGAAACCGTTTTAATAAGGATTTTCAGTTTGATTGTATCCTTAGCTTTCAAGACACAGTTTCCGGGTGGGAAATGCTTTCAAAGGCATAGGATTGTTTGGTGAACTGTGCATTTGCATCATCCGTGGTAAGGACGTTGTAGAGCATATCAAGCGTCATGTTATAAGGATCATTTAGCTGATTGTGCATCCTATCGTGTATGCTTTTGTGTGTGAGTTTGGAATTGGTGGTTGTGATGATTGTATTGTGTACGACGCCGTGCAAATACCGGGTAAGTTTTGTCTGTGTGAACAGAAGGTTATCTCTATTTGTGGCGGGTCTGTCCATCCTGTGGGAAAGGTTTACAAAAAAAGGGGGGGGCATTTTTCGATAACTCTGTTTCAAATCGGCCCTATTTTTGAAAATAGCTTTACAAAACGGGCCCCGGGGCGTGACAGGACCAGAAGCAACAATTGATTGCTTGTGCCTATCACCCCGGCGTATAGCCACTTCATCAACTATGATGGTAGTTCCATGTATTTGAAGGACATTTCGTCTATTAAATTTATCCATGTACCAGCTGCAGTCATCTCCATGATATATGCAAGTCCAAATTTGGGTTTATATAAATAAAAAGTTTGTAAAGCTTTGCCGATCTACCTCATGTCCTCGTCTTATCTTTATAGGCACCTGGCTTAGATCCAAAATATGGAGAAGCATTTGAGGCCTACTATTGAGAATATCTATCCAACAATATGACTTCAAAAACTTTATGTTCTGAACGTCAGCAATTTAGATAGATTGCTGTGGGTTTTTATCGTAGACAAAGGACTCTTATTCCCAAAGATAACACAAATAAATGGGATTTAGATTACAAGCATGACAATAACTTTAGATAACATGCTTTCCATGGATTTTCTCTGTTGTGCTGCATTAATTTCTGTTGGCGTGTATATGCACCTTTTTAGATTATTCTTCTTAATAACTACTAAGCAGGCTTTTATTCTGATGTTTGACTCTTGTAATACAAATTCTGAATTCCCAAATTTCATGTTCAATTTATAATTTTTGTCCTAAATTTCGTGGAAATTTGTTTTTAATAGTTAATCAATTATTCTTGTGTCATTTTTCCAGTGTTGAATATAAAGGTCAACATCTCATTTTTTCAGATGCTCATCTTTATGTTCTAGTATATTTGATCGTACTTTACACGATATCACATTTCTTGTTTGGCTTACCCTTGTTTTACAAACTTAAGGGAACACATCAATGGTTAATCAGAGATAACTAGGAAACTTGTCTCCATGCTTAAAATTATTATCTTCTTTGTTTCTTTGGGTTTAATGTTGTACTTCATAAGCCCTATATTTTCTTCTAGTTTTCATAATTTAGACTACTATCTACCAATGCAATCATTGAATTCAAATAAAAGCTAAACTATCTTTAATGTTATACTTTATTTACTCAGAATTTCTAAGCTTTCCAAATAAGTAAATTTATTAAGTTATCCTGATTGCAAATGCTATGTTTAATTACATTTTGGATGTCCTAAAGTACTTTTCATCCTCTTTTCTTTTCTGGAAAAATCATCACCAGCTACTACATTAAACCAATTTTCTGCAACCCTTTTTAAGTTTGGGGAATTCTGTCTTAAAAATATTATAATATAAACTCAATTGGTTCATGAACCAAGAAGGCATACAGTATAAATTTATGAATCCTTTCAAGTCTATGAATGTTTTAGAACAGTAGGATCAACCTTCAGTGTAGGTGAGCAATGAATCAGTTATTCACTCGTGGCTGCACGTATATTGACGACTTCCTACTATACCTTCTCATCAGTTTCCTGTATATTCTTCAAAGATACTCTCCTTTTGCTATTTGTGGTTATAATATTATTTGCTGTAGTAGGCTGATTTTTAGGTTGCTTATACATATTTTTTTTTACTATCTTTCATTTCATGCAATATTTACTGACCTTTACGTAGTCTCCTTTTTTTTATGACTCACATTCGTTTCTATTTTTTTAGCACGATTGAGAGCTCCAAAATGGTTGAAATGTCCTACGGGTGCATCTTTTGGTTTTGGAGGCAAGTTTGTCTCATTTCATTCCAGTCCGTCAGCGCCAGGTGCACCAACTTCTAGTTCCGAGGTAAACTTGCAATTTCATTGCTGTGACGCCTTTTGAAGTTTTCTTCTATATTCTAACTTGTTGCTACTTCCAGGTTTATGTGCATAACTTAGTTACTGAACATAATTTGGTTAGCCGTTCAACTGAGTTTGAAGCTGTGGTACGAGATGCAGAGAAAACTTCACTTCGTGCTTTGTGTGATAGAAAGTCACAGGAATCTCTGTATGTTGTCTCTGTAAAGAGTACTTACAGATTTCAGGCATATACCTTCCTATTCACTCATGTGGTTTTAATCTTTTAAACAGATCTGAGGATGAAAGAGAAACTTGGGGCTTCTTGAAAGTTATGTTTGAGGAAGAGGGTACAGCTCGGACGAAATTACTTGTTCATCTTGGTTTCAATGTACCTGAGGAGGGAACCCAGAATGCACCCGATGATCTAAGTAAAAGTTTTGCTGAGACTCTTAGCTTAGATAATGGTACACTGGCTGAAGGGGCTCGTGATCAGTTTGCTGTTGACAATGGGGAAGAGTTCTTTAACAATCCTCCATCTTCTGATGATAGCTTCTTGACTGAAGAAAAGGACTCCAATAACGGGAAGCAGATTAAGAACGAGCCTGAAGAACATCCGGTGACTTCTGATCCTTCCATTGATGATAGTATCCAACGGGCATTGGTTGTTGGAGACTATAAAGGAGCAGTGATGCAGTGCATTGCTGCAAATAGAATGGCTGATGCTCTGGTAATTGCACATGTTGGAGGGACCTCATTGTGGGATTTCACTCGCAATCAATATCTTAAGAATAGCATCTCCCCCTATCTTAAGGTTTGCTGCTTTAGTACTGATTGTCTTTTCAATGTGATTTTCCAGTCGTTCCTTAAGTTGGTTAGCCTTTTGGTATTAGTTTGATACTCTTCTACGACTTAGTTAGAAATTAGAAAATTTATCATGTTAGAATTATTGATATTTTCAGTTGAGGTTTTAATGTCTGTTATGGATTTGTATTCATAACTTACAATGTCAAGCTGGATTTTTTTTTGAAACTCAGGTTGTTTCTGCAATGGTGAATAATGATCTTATGACCCTTGTCGGTACCAGACCCCTTAGCTCATGGAAAGAAACTCTTTCTCTTCTGTGCACTGTGAGCTTCTAACTTCAAAAATTGACTAATTTTCAATGTTGCATTTTTCTATTTTTTGTGCTTCAGGGAGAATTCTTTTAGAATATTCTGTATGGGGAAGAATGCAAAAATGCTTTTTTCAATGCTTTACAAACTTTCTGCTTCTTTGCCCTTTGTTTTTTGGACAACATTTCCTGTTTCATATTCTATGAGTTATTCATTTGCTATTGTCATGATTCTTTCTCGTTTCTAAGCTTTTTGTACAGCAAGTTGTCATATTTCTGAATTTATAATAAGCTAGTGAACTAAAATAGTTTTAATGTTTATAAGTATGTGCTTATTTTCTGCATCAATGCTGAACATGTATGACAATGTCCTTGTGTTTGAGGAATAATCGGTGTTTCTGCCACTACGTTTTACACAGTTTGCCCCAAGGGAGGAATGGACTGTCCTTTGTGACACTCTTGCTTCAAGACTTATGACTGTAGGAAATACGCTTGCTGCAACTCTCTGCTATATCTGTGCTGGAAATATTGAGAAAACTGTAGAAATTTGGTCTCGCAGCCTAAAGTCGGAAAGTGGAGGAAAGGTTTATGTTGACCTTCTACAGGTGATTCTTAACATTGGAATATCAATTGTTATATGCCACAATGACATTTAACCAGTTATTTGACAATATTGTTGTTGTAATGCAGGATTTAATGGAGAAGACTATAATCCTTACCCTAGCAACAGGACATAAGAGGTTTAGTACACCCTTGTCTAAACTTGTGGAGAACTATGCTGAATTGCTGGCTAGTCAAGGGCTTCTTACAACTGCAATGGAGTATTTGAAGCTTTTGGGATCAGAAGAATCTTCCCATGAGCTAGCAATTTTAAGAGATCGAATTGCTCTTTCAACAGATAGAGGTGAGACATCTAAAAGGCATCATATATATGGTGTTAATTACGTGACTTTAAGTTACAAAGTTTTAATATCAGATATATTTATATTTATTTATGTTTGAGAACTGTATTTTCACTAAATATCATTTGCTTCTCTAAAAATATATCTGTAAACTTGCCCTGAATGTCTGTATGATAATGATGTTACAATATTCTCAAGATAGAGGATAATAATGTAACATGGATCTCTTAGAAAAACATCTAGTTCGGCTAACCCTTAGGCCCTTACAGCCTCACTTCTGTACACTTCTAACTGCAATTTCGAGTTACAAGGATACTCATTTTGTTTTTTGGTGGCAAGGGCTGTCTGATTAATTTGATCAGCAATAAGATCATTTGTACTTGTGGAAGCAGCACATTCTGGGAGAACCTAATTTGAGAGAAAATAAATGTAAATGATTTTCTTAATATGATGCTCGACATAAAAGTTAACTATGGTGGCTATGTTTTGAAGGCTGTTGATTTCTATAATAGCTTGAATGTGTTTGTCAAATATCTGCATCTTGCTACAAGTGTTAACAACTATATTTTGCAGATAAATATGCAGCCAAAAGTGTGACTTATGAAAGCTCTGCACCTCAAACTGGATCTTTTTACGGTGCAGATCAATCCAGTGTTGATGTTACTGACCGCTCTCAACAATATTATCAGGTTTTGTTTTTATATCATGATTCAAATTTTCAATGTCTATAAAATAAAGTTTGCCTTGTAGTTTGGCTGTTCTGCACGATTCTTGTTCTTGCAATCTAACATGGATGACTTGCAGGCCCAACAGCAGCAGAATGTTCCTGGTAGTCCCTATGGGGACAACTATCAACAATCATTTAGCTCCTATGGAGGATATCAACCTGTCCAACAGGAGCAGCAGTTCCAGGAATATAGCAATCCTGCGCAATTTCAACCTGCACAGCCCGCCCAGATGTTTATCCCCTCGCAGATGCAACAGCCCCCGCAGGTTCCTCCTTCTCAAGCTCTGCCAACTAGAATTGCTTTCCTTGTTTTTTTCTGTACTGTACTGTGAGTAGCTTTATGCTGTGAATTTAAGTTGGTTTGGACCTGGTTGCTTTCTTAGGACCTAGTTAATTTATAATGTCTTGTTCAAACCTGCCATGGAAGGTGGGTGCAAATCAATATTGTCCAAATAACAGATCAATATTGTACATGTTTGAGAAAGTTTCTTCAAATAGTTGATTGATTTTTTCTTTGGATATTCTGTGCATTTGTTCTTTTATCTTATAACAATGCATACTTACGTTTGCTTACATTAGATAATTTGCTATTTGCACTCTTTCATATTATTAATGGTGCAATCAGTTTGTCTGTTTATAGCTACACAATATGCTGCAACATAGCTGTTTGCTACATCTTGGATTGATTTTTCTTTTTTCTTTTTTGTGTTTTTCTTACCAACAGCCAACTTTTATACCACCTCCTGCGCCACAGCCTGCTGTAACGACCTTTGTCCCTTCAAGTTTGCCCAGTCTCAAAAATGCGGATCAGTATCAGCAACCCAGCCTGGGTGCTCAACTTTATCCGGTGTGTATATCACCGGCAATCTACAGTTTATGCTGTTTCCTTTTTATTCCCTTACATAGTTGATGTAATTTATTGATGCTGCTAATAGGGAGTCACAAATGCTACCTACCAACCTGGACCACCTGTATCTGCTCCTCATAGTGCTGGTGCATCTCTAGCGGGGCCTGTTCCTAGTCACAAGTTCCCACAAGCTGTTGCAACTAATCCAGTATCTAGATTTATGCCTGTAACCAATCAAGGGTTTCCTCAGAGGCCCGGCTTGAGCCCTGCACAACCTTCTAGTCCGACTCAGCCATCGCCACAACAACCAGTCGTTGCCCCTCCCGCTCCTCCACCTACTGTGCAGACAGTAGATACATCAAATGTGGCTGGTAACTTTTCGAATGCTCAGATAGGTTCATACTGTTTTTGCTCAACATATGGTGTTTTGACTGAATATATAATGTTGTCTAATGTCGTTACCTGCTGAGACTAACCTAAAGCATTAGAGTTTTTCTGTTTTTCTTTTCTTTTATTTTATTTTTATTTTTTTAAATCTAGTTGGTAGACCCCAATTTCATTAGTGAAGACATCTTGAGACGCGAGCAACTTTGGAATTCAATGCTTCTCCTATTTTCCTATGTATTGTGTAACGACCAAACCCACTAGCAATAATAACTCGTTGGGCCTAAACCACCGACTCAAAATGCTTAAGCGCAGTTATTATTATTAGTGTCCATTATCTCTTATATATCCATCCGATATGGGACTATTGGGGTGTCACAGACTCCCCCCGTTTAGGCTTGACGTCCTCGTCAGTCCAATCACACGCACAACCCAAGATCACCAGGCGATGTGAGACTTATCTCGCTAGCCCTATCATCTAGATCCAGGCTCAGCCTAAACTTGTCACACACTTCCGGCTGGAGATTGGCTTCGATACCAAATTTAACGATCAAACCCACTAGCAATAATAACTCGTTGGGCCCAAACCACAGCCCAAAATGCTTAACCCAGTTAGTATTATTAGTGTTCATTATCTCTTCTATATCCATCCGATGTGGGACTATTGGGGTGTCACATATTGTATCTTAAAGTTCACTTAGTTTGGAACACGTAAGTGTTCTTGCCAAAGGTGGACATCTAAGCCTGTCATCAAAGAAATGCTAATATAAAACACAAATTGTAGTTAGTACTTGTATTATCAGCAAATTTGTCGCCATTTCTGCCCTTGTATTTTTCCCCCTTATTGTCAACCAGAAGATTGTTATAAGGTGGACAAACATCATAGCTTGCTGTATAGAAAAGTGACAGGATGGGTACAGGGAGCCTTGTCTTCATATATGCAACTTCTTCCTTCTTAGGCCCCTCAAACTGCTCCATTTTGTTCAAAGCCTGTTTCATTGAAAATGACCGGAGCAAATTTAATTAATGATTACTTCTGTACGCATTCCTGCAGATCAGTGTAGAATATTTATTATCTCACTGATGTATTAAGGTATCTATATTCCATTAAAGTTGTAATTAAGTGCAGGAACTATTGTAATAAGATATATATTGATAGATATTGTATTAGCTGTTATGCAGGAACTATTGTAGTAAGATTTTTATTGGTAGATATTGTATTAGCTGTTTTAAATGCAATGATTTCTTTTGGGATGAGGAACATTTTTCACCTTATGCGTCGTGATGATTGTATTTAAGTCACTTTATAACTCTGGATGATGTAGTTCTTTATCCAGCACTTCTTTAGTAAATACAGTAACTGACATGAATTGCTTGTCTACTTACAGCTGAGCTGAGACCTGTTATCGCTACGTTGACTAGACTGTATGATGAGACCTCAAAAGCTCTTGGAGGACCGCAAGCTAATCCAGCTAAAAAGCGTGAAATAGAGGATAATTCAAGGAAAATCGGGTCATTATTTGCAAAACTTAACAGTGGGGACATATCTCCAAATGCTGCATCAAAGCTCATTCAGCTGTGCAGTGCACTTGATGCTGGGGATTTTGCTGCTGCAATGCACCTCCAGGTGAGCCTACTTTTTTGTGTTGTTTATGCTATCGCTTTCTGACTGATCATAGTTAGAAGGATTCTTGAATGAATGAAATGAAGCCTACAAGGATGTTCGGAGTTTTTAAAATTTTTAAATTTGATACGCCCTGACTCTGCTCTTCTCCACATCAATGAACTGATTGGCCTAGACTCTGGGTTTTGACACAACACTGGAAACTTTAGGGGGGGAATATATTGTATTTATTCTTTGTCTTTTGACATTTAAAAACTGTGTAGTTTGCTAATTATGGATATGTAACATGAAGCTCAGTTAACCACTAGGGTTAGCGTTTTGACAATGCACACAATATATTTACGGTCAAGTTACCATTGTTATGCTGGACTTTATATAACCAGTTACCTTTTATGTATGTATGCATTCTAAATTTCGTCAATAGGATTTCGTTTTTTGCCCATGTTTGTCCATAATAGATGCTGTGCCAGATTTGTTTTGTCTATTAGTAGTTGATGTATCTCTATATATCCGTAATCAGTATTTGTTGATGCTATATGTGTGGTCCACAATACTGTAGTACAAGCATCATTTCACATTTTTCTGCTCTTTCTGGTTTATACAATCCATGGGCTAAACTATTAAATATGCGCACACTATTGTTTCTAGACTAACCATATATGCCGTGTATGATCACTTTGTCTACAGCAAATATATATTCTCCTTACAGGTTTCTTTTTGTTAAAACCTCTAGATTACCAAGACATATTCGGGCATCTAATCATTTTGACATATTCTGACATCTAACCGTCTTCTTGTAACTTACTCTTTCAATGTAAATTTGGCGGCAGGTGCTCTTGACGACGAGTGACTGGGATGAGTGCAACTTCTGGCTTGCGGCACTGAAGCGCATGATCAAGACAAGGCAGAGCTTAAGATTATAAGTTGCTAGTGCCACCTCTCTGCTGTATACATTATCCTGACTTTTTCGGCATAGAAAGTTTCTCCCTTCTAGTAGTTGATAGGGTTTATCTATTAGGTTCTCATTGACCTGTCTGCAGCATGCTCTTCCACCGGGCTGCTGAAGACCCCTAGCTTTGCCATAAAATGTCTGAGTTATATCTGAGTGAACCAGTTCTCTCTGTTGGGTTGCTGATTGTTTTTGAAATTTGTTGTAAGCCAACATTTAGTCTCTGTCCTGTGAATTTTTACTATATTTTTCTCTCTTTTTTTTTTTCTTTTTTTTTTTCATTTCCATAGTTTTGTCATTAAGCTGTTTTGTAGAACAGAGTTGTCTCAAGAAAGATTGATCTCTTTGTTCGAAATCTATATGAACATATTTTCATGCTGCTCCCTGATGATTCTTGCTCGCATTAGCTTCCACGCACAATTTGATGATTTTGATCTGTTTTATTCCCAGACTATAGTTTCAGGCCTTTTATCAAATAGGATTTTCTGTTTTTTTTTTTTTTTTTTTTTTTTTTTTGTATTTCTTTTTTACTCCCACTGTTCTGCTGCCGTACAAAGTGATATTTTTCCTCAGGAGTTCCGGTGAATATTTTTGTCTTTTAAATAACGAATTCAAAGAAAAAGAAAATGCTACCTATACATCATATTAGGCGTGTATTCTTGCACCCCACCGGTCTAGAGGGTGTGATGGAGATGACAGTCATGGGATAGGTGAAGTGTAAGGTTTATATTTACTTTTGGGTGTATGGGTAGGCATTGCTCAAAAGAAAATGTTTTATCTGGCGTATTGCAAAATGAAAAATGCTGTCCTCATATCTTATAAGTAATGCTACATATGCATTTCAAAGAGATGTACATCTCACACCCCCACCATCTAAAGGTGGATGGGGGTATGGTGAGGGGTCACATGATGTGATTCTTAAAAAACATTAGGTGTAGGATGTAAACTCCTTTGAGGAGTGCATGTAGCATTTTTCATCTTATAATTAGGGTGCGGCCGTTGATTTGAATTTTCTTTTAAAAGATTTTAGTATTAAAAAAAAGGCTGATGATACCAGCAAAATAGTTGTCTTTTGATGGGTTGGTTGCAAAATTCACATTTTACAAGTTATTGTAATGCTAAATATATTTTGGGAGTAAGGTGAAAGTTAGGTGTTGCATGGTTGTGGGTAGGGGTGGCAATCCAGCTCGCCGTTCGCGAGCCAGTTCGTGTTCGGCTCGAAATGAGCTCGAAATCGAATCGCTCATTTAGTAAACGAGCCGAACACAAACCGAATTTTTCAGCTCGTTTAATAAACGAGCCGAACACGAGCTGGGTCAGCTCGCTCGTGTTAGGCTTAAATATATATATATATATATATATATATATATATATATATATATATATATATATATATATATATATATATATATATATATATATATATATATATATATATATATATATATATATATATTACTATTTAGATTTTAAGCTATTAATTTTTTATAAATTTTTTTTTTATTTTTTTTTTTTCTGTTTTACATCTAATAATAAGAATAAAAATCAAATTTGTTGTTCGCGAGCCAGCTCGTGTTCGGCTCGTTAATAAACGAGCCGAACACGAGCCGAATTTTTCAGCTCGATATTTAAATGAGCCAGCTCGTGTTCGGCTCGTTTATTAAACGAACCGAACACGAGCCGACCCTAGCTCGCTCGTGTTCGGCTTGTTGACCCCCCTAGTTGTGGGGTATGCTAAAGTTAGGAGCATGCTTGGATTGCAGGAAATCAGGTGTGAGAATGATTGGAGGAAGTCATATGTGGTAAATGTATCATCGCCTCAAGTGATAATTTTTAGGACTTGTTTAGTTCAACTATTTTAGATTACGAAATCAAAATGAAATTCATCATTTTTGATAGTTGTTATTTATTTTACAAAAATCAAATTTTTATTTATAATCTACTTTGGAAAGGAGCTCAATCTATTTCTAGTCCATTCCCATTTTGAATTTCAAATCATTCAAAACGCTCTCCCACAAACGCCTCCCCCTCCTCCCTTCCTCACTTTTCTCTCTTTTAACCAAAACGGTCTCAAAATTTCAAATATTCGATTTTCATTCTAATAATAAACCAAATATTTTGAAGTATTCATCATTCTATTTTTTTATTTTAATGCAATTTAATTTAATTTTTTATTTTTATTTTTATTTTAATCATAAACCAAACATGTTCTTGTTGTTTGTTTTGGCGAATGTGTAAAAATGTTTCACCCTATATGAAGGTGAAATTAATTACCTCCCCTCTTTACTTATATGGAAAATTATTGGATTTTTTTAAAAAACGACCATCTAAAAATTTATATTTTTAAAAATGACCCTACAAAATTTGTATTTACAAAAATGATCATATACCTGCCAACTGGGCCACGTCAGCGGGGTTTGTGAGGTGAAATTAGTTGAATACGCACGCAGGTTGAAAATGCGTGTCTAAACACGTACTCTCAACATTGCGTGTTTAGACACGCATGTTGAGAATACGTGTCTACTAAACCCTATAACCCCCCACCTCTCCTTCCTTCCTCATCTCTGCTTGCGCTCTCTCTCTCTCTCCCTCTCCGCCTTTGTTCACCGCAGCCGCCGCCGCCGTCGTCGGAGGAGGAGAAAGAGGCGCACGCCGCGACCACCGCTTCGCACCGCCGCCCCCGCCCAATCGACGTCATCTCCTTCGCAAGGCCCATGCCGGCTCCTCCTCCGCCTAGACAAGAAGTAAGCGTTCTTTCGTAATGTAACCCAAATTTTACTTTTAATGTAACACAAATCATAACATTTTTAACTATGCATTTATGAAGTAAGCAGATGTTTATTTTTATTCTAGGGCAAGAAGAAAAAAAAAAGGAAGATATTTGATTGCTAATAAAATGTGTTTTTGTCGTAATGGTCTATTGCTGGTTTATTACTTGTGTCAATAACTGCGATAAGGACCTAGTAGTGGCTTTATTTGAGCTTGGGAAATTTTTATTATTGGGCAGAAAAAGTGTGTAAAATGAGAATTCTTGGTATCTGAAATCGCCTGTGTCATCCGTTCATACACGTCATAGCAGTTGCAAGTAATAAAACTTGGCAATTTTGGGTGCCAAAGAGATTGTGAAATATTTAATAGTAGTCTACTAATGACATAATTCAGATGTGTCCCAAAAAGGTAACAGTCAAGACTAGCTGAGGACCTAATTTGGCAGAATGTCATCTTGTGATTGAATAAAAATGTGTAGAATACTTGAATGACCAAGCAGACAGTTACACTGTCATAAGCAACTTGTTATTTAGGGAGGTTTTTGGCCTTTGATTGTATAGTTTGAGAGAGTTGAATTAAGTTCTTTGTCTGAAAAGTTGGTAGAGTTTTTTTGAATTACATATATGATGGAATTGGTAAATTGTTAAAAATTATGCATCAAAATTATTTTTAGTGCAGTATGTTTGGTCAAACTGATGAATGTTATAATATTATTTATTATTATTTTTAGTAAGTCAGTATGTCTGGCGAATGTGTTCCGTTTTATATTCATTGGGACGGAAATTTAGTCGTGAGCAATAATATGCCACAATACATTGGTGGCTATAAAGAACTGATCGGAATTCGCCGCGACACCGCATTTCGGGATTTCGAAGTAGAAATATACAATGTCACTAATTATGATCGAGCGGAGTTCCGTCTACGCATAACAGTTCGATGTCCAATGGGACCTAATGAATGGAAATTACTTGACATATCAAATGATCATGGGATTGTAGGCGTGATGAGTTTTTTCCCATTTCATGGTTGCATAAAAGTATACGTAGAGAAGCAAGTGTTGACTACACGTGACCGTCCAACCTCTGTTTACCAAAGAGATTATGTCGATCTTGAACGAATTCGTACATCAAGGTGTGAAAATTTATTCAACTAAATTTTCAATTTCAATCTTTGTCCTTTATTAGTATAGGTGCGGAAAATGGATAATTTAGACTTTATAAGTATTGCAGAGTGTCTGAAGTCTCATGTGTACCAGTGAGTACATCATTACCATATATTACTGTGGATCCATCTTTATTTGGTGGAGTTGATGTGCGGTAAGTGATTATATAATTTAATTACATAAAATCTTAATAGATTCTAATAGTTAATCATAAATACCTTTGCAGGTCAACTATCCATCATAATCTATATGAAGGTCCATCATCTAGTAATCCAGAATGCACTGATCTAGATGTGAGAAATATAAATGAAAATGAGGTTGTAATGGAAAGTGATAATGAGCAAATAAATAGAAGTGACGATGAGCATGTAAGTGAAACTGATATGAAGTGAAACTGATATGGATTCTACAGATGATGATAGTGTTGATATCCCACAATCTATTGATTTTGATCATGATGGCGGTTTGAATTCTCTCACATGCATCATTCAAGATGAAGGGATTGAATAGATTGAAAATTTATTTGCAAACAACGATGATGTGGAGGACCCGGTAGAATTTGAAGAATTTGAAGATCACCGACAACGTTTTTTACTGGGTAATGAATTAATTCATCAAGCCGTTGTTAAACAAAACATTGAACAAGGTCCTCCGAGTGATGATCAATGGAAAGATCGGGTATTTTCTGACAAGATGTCCTTGGTGAATGCTTTGGATAGATGGCACATTGAACATAATGTGCAACTTAGAGTTGTTAAATCAAATACAACTAGATATACTGTGAGATGTTTGGTCAATCCTTGCCCATGGAGATTACATGCCTCTCGACCCAAAGGTTCATCACATTTTAAAATAAGGACTTATGCAGGACCACATACATGCATGATTCCTATTTTGAATACAATGCATCGGAATTATACATCTCCTTTTATATGTCAACATATACTACCCACAATGAAGGTAAGGCTTGCTATGAGTCCTACAGAAGTTCAAACCAGAGTTCGGAGTGAGTTCCATGTTACCATTTCATATAGTAAGGCTTGGCGAGCACGGAATAAAGTATTACAAATTATATACGGTAGTTGGGAGCAATCATATTGTGACCTTCCTCGATATTTCTCAATGTTAGAAACAACAATCTCTTATTGATGAGCCACTAGGTTGCAGGTATGTATTAAATTTTAAGTTTTCAGTATTTTATATTATCATTACTAATATGTTATAAATGAAACAAGTGGAATAATAGGTTGGTTTTTCGGGACAATGTCAGGACATCTGACATTGAGTTTTATCGTGATCAGCTTGATTGCCAGTTAGAGTCTCAGGTACATGAGTTAATTATCATAAGTTTTCATTCACATAACTTTCATTTTAATACAAGTTACTTATCATATACTTTTCACAATAGATTACATAGAGGCCATATACAGATAATATACTAGGGTCACTTCCACCCTTTTGTCTAGTGGGGTCCCCGGTATGGCGATCACGGACCACCCTACTATGTTTTCATATTATTGAGCTACATCTTCCAGATCGGGTGCTTCGTCATTTTGGATTTCGACAGCATATACCCGACGCAGTAGTTGCTCTACCTCACATCACTTCACGAGGTAGAGCGGATGAGAACTGGGCGGCATTTCATGCCATACACATTCAGTATTGGAATGATCGATTGCAGTATATAGTAGAGGTGGACCCCCATGTAGATCCCGATTATATACGCGCCACTTCTATGTACATGCAGTGGTATTGGAGTATCACCAGGAGGTGGATATCTACTCCAGTACAGCGTCCACCCCTTGCATATCAGCCCCATGGACATCACGAGAGATTTTTGGTATGATATAATAATTAATTTAATATTCAAACAAAAATCAATTTAATTTTTGTGATACTGTTTTGATTTCAGGTCGATCTCATTCAGATAGCTGAATATACGATCAGAAGTGTACTACCCCATATTTCATATACTGGAGCACCTTTCGACACTCTGACACGTGCTGCTGCTGAGTTGGAGGTAGGTTTACTGACTGTACAGACATTACCACATACTACACATCCACGCCCAGCAGATCATGGTGGAGCATCGACGTCGGGGCATGCACCATCACCTAGTCCATTGGGGACACAGCCAGCAGATCATGGTGGAGCATCGACGTCGGGGCATACACCATCAGATACTACGCCACCATCGGGGTATGTACCACATGGTCGTCGTCAACGAGGACCTGATCTTATTTATTTTAGGCGAACATGGCGCCGACAGCCCTCATCTTCAGCTCCTCCACAGCCAGAGGGCACGGCTATTTCACATTTGGACCAATTCGACGGTATAGAGCCATTTGATTAGTTTACATTGTTATATATTGTTATATTTATATTATTTTGTTGTGATGAGCTGTGTTGTGCTTTGTTGTGTTGTTGTGCTATTGTGTGATGTGATGTGATGTGTTGTGTTTTGTTGTGTTGTGCTATTGTATGATATGATGTGATGTGTTGTGTTTTATTATGTTGTTGTGTTGTGCGATGTGATGTGATGTGATGTGATGTGATGTGATGTGCTTTATTGTGTTGTTGTGTTGTGTTATTGTATGATGTGATGTATTTTGTGTGCAAAACTGTGCAAAAATTAATTATTCAATGTAATATTTATAATTTTGTGCACTCTGAATGTTCAACTTGATTAGATTATTAATTTCTTTTTTTTTTTCCAAAGTTGGGTGCAAAGTCATTTTTGGATTTATGATTCTTGCTCATGATCATTGTGAACTACTAACTAGTTATAATAGTGCTTCTAATTATTATTTTAACTGTAACTTAACTGGGAGGAACACGATCCTTAGTATCTTTGAAGTTTTAACGGTAAGAAAAACGAAAACCCAATGTAGTCGCTTCTAGGTCAGAAAGTAGGGCAATGGTCTCTGTCCGCACCCTCTGGAGTGGACGAGAAAGAAAGGATTTTTCGGAGCAACTCACGCACTCTCAACATGCGTGTCTAACTCTCAACATGCGTGTTTAGACACGCATGTTCAAAGTGCGTCTTCAATCCGAGTCCTCTACCCCCGCTGACGTGGCGCACACACGTGGCGCCCAGTTGGCACCCATAGGGTCATTTTTGTAATTGTAAATTTTGTAGGACCATTTTCAAAAATACAAAATTTTAGAGGATCATTTTCAAAAAAAAATCCTATAAAATATTATCCATTTAGAATTATTTAACTAAAATATATATCTAAATATTTATAAAATATTAAGATTTTGTGATTTATGATAAAACAAATCCTAACAACGCCAAAATATATGTATGATTGTTAATGTTTCTGCAAAATAAACAACAAAAGTGATCAAATCTTATTTTCGAAAAAGGTGACTTTCGAAAAAACAACTAAAGAAAAAGTTGAGTTTGTTGGAAAATCTTTTCTTATATAATTTTTAGAGAACAAGCGATTTTTATTTATTTCTAGAATAAATATAATTTTTGAAATAAGTTGAAATTAGATAAATTTTGTGTTTGGACGAGAATCGAAATATTATGAGAAATGAAACGTTTGGGTCATTGGGTTGGAATAATATAAATAAGAGTAATTATGATTGGAGGCAAAAATAATTTATCTTAATAAGCATCAAAATATTAATAAAATAATATTTAACAAGTTAATAAATTAATTAATTAGAAATACTATATAAGATGGTGAAAAATGATATTAATTAGTGAATAATTATAAAAATAGGTCAATATATTAATATCAATTAATTATTTAATCAATATTTTTAGTGAATACATTAATAAGATAAATTAAAATATTAATTATTTAAATAATATAAATATTAAATATTAGTTAATAATTGAATAAGCATAACAAATAGTTAATTATTTAATCAGCTACTTAATTATAAATAATAAATTAATTATTATTTAAATATTTAATAATTTAATAAGTCAAATAATTAATTAGTTAATTATTAAAAAATTAATTGCATTTATTAATCATATTTTGTAATTATTTATAATTTAATTAGTAAAGGCCTTGTTTGTGAACCTTGTAAAAATGAGTTGTTGGTTAAAACCAGTTTTTCTTTGTAAAAGTAGGATATTTTGATTAGTGTTGTATTCTTCTTTTTCCGGAAAAGGTATTTAGATGACTTTGTAGGATTGGAGATGTCAACGGTCGGATTCGGAACGGATTTTCAAACATTCGAATTCAAACCCGAGCCCGACTATCAAATTCGAATACGACAAATTTTAAAAATTTATATTTAAATCCGAATCCGAACCCGAACCCGAATCCGAATCTGAAAATTCAAATTCGAAACAATTATTTTTTTTTCTCTTACAATATTTCAAAATATATTATATTAAATTTAAAATTTTAAAATATAAATTTAAATATAATATCAAATATTTATATACACATATATTATATAACATAAAATTAATTCGGATTCGGATCGTGTAGAATCAAAATTCATATCTAAATTTAAATCCGTCGAATTTTTATTTTTTATATCCATATTCGAATCCATATTCGTTTAACATCGAATAAATTTATTCTGTTCGAATTCGAATTCGAATGAAATTTTGAATATCCGTACCCACTGACGTCCCTAGGTAGGATTGCAAAATATAGTAAAATCGATCCACTCCTAAGGCCCCGTTTGGTTAAGGGGATAAGGGGGGAATAACCCCCTTATCCCCTTAACCATACCCAAACACTAATTAAGGGGGGGGGGGGGATTTCCTAAACCCCCCCCTTAGCGGGTTATCCGCGGATAACCCGCTAAGGGGGGGGTTTAGGAATCCCCCCCCCCGGGTTTAGCCATTGAACCCGGTATTACTCTGGTCTCCGCGCGGTTACCGAGGTGAGCTCCCCGTGACCTCCATCTCTGTCTTCTTCCTCCCTTCTCCGAAGCCTCCCTCTTGCTCGAGAAAATCTTGCTCCGATCCCTTGCTCCGATCCCTTGCTCCTTGCTCCTTGCTCCTTGCTCCGAGCTCGTCGCGAGATCTCCGATCCGTAGCCGATATTGCTCCGGTATTGCTCCGATCCCTTGCTCGTTCTTCGGGTGTTGGGTTCCGGCGCGGTTAGCCAGGTGAGCAGCCCGTGGCTCTGTCTTCTTCCTCCCTTCTCCGAGTAAGCCTCCCTCTTGCTCTAATCCCTCTCGAGAAAGTGTTGCTCCGATCCCTTGCTCCTTCGGGTGTTGGGTTCCGGCGCGGTTACCCAGGTGAGTAGCACGTGGCTTTGTCTTCTTCCTCCCTTCTCCGAGTAAGCCTCCCTCTTGCTGTAATCCATCTCGAGAAACTGTTGCTCCGATCCCTAGCTCCGATCCCTTGCTCCTTGCTCCGAGCTCGTCGCGAGATCTCCCAATCGAGAAACAGTTGCTCCGATCCCTCTCGAGAAACTGTTGGTTTGGGTTTAATCCTGATAAAAACCCTAGCTCCGATCCCTCTCGAGAAAGTGTTGCTCCTTGCTCCGAGCTCGTCGCGAGATCTCCCTGTTGGTCCGATCTGAGAGATCCGCTTCTGCGGCGCGCGACGGTAACCTAGTAAGCTACCTTTTTCGACATCCTCACAAAGGTAAAAAAATCTTCCATCTTGTTTCAGATAAATTTGTGCTTTTTGAAGTAATTGTGCCATCTTGTTTGTGACATCTGTGTGCTGCTTGTACTAATTGTGCCATGTAGTTTGAGAGAAATGTGTGCTGTTTGTACTAATTGTGCCATCTTGTTAGAAACAAATGTGTGTTGCTTGTTTAGATACAAATGTGTGATGCTTGAACTAATTGTGCCATGTTGTGGGAGATAAATTTGTGATGCTTGAACTTAATATGCCATCTTGTTAGAGACAAATGTGTGATGCTAGAACTAATTGTGCCATGTTGTAGGAGATAAATTTGTGATGCTTGAACTTAATATGCCATCTTGTTAGAGACAAATGTGTGATGCTAGAACTAATTGTGCCATCTTGTAGGAGATAAATTTGTGATGCTTGAACTTATTATGCCATCTTGTTTGACACAAATGTGTGATGCTACAACTAATTGTGCCATATTGTAGGAGATAAATTTGTGATGCTTGAACTTAATATGCCATCTTGTTAGAGACAAATGTGTGATGCTAGAACTAATTGTGCCATCTTGTAGGAGATAAATTTGTGATGCTTGAACTTAATATGCCATCTTGTTAGAGACAAATGTGTGATGCTAGAACTAATTGTGCCATGTTGTAGGAGATAAATTTGTGATGCTTGAACTTATTATGCCATCTTGTTTGAGACAAATGTGTGATGCTACAACTAATTGTGCCATATTGTAGGAGATAAATTTGTGATGCTTGAACTTAATATGCCATCTTGTTAGAGACAAATGTGTGATGCTAGAACTAATTGTGCCATCTTGTAGGAGATAAATTTGTGATGCTTGAACTTAATATGCCATCTTGTTAGAGACAAATGTGTGATGCTAGAACTAATTGTGCCATCTTGTAGGAGATAAATTTGTGATGCTTGAACTTAATATGCCATCTTGTTAGAGACAAATGTGTGATGCTAGAACTAATTGTGCCATGTTGTAGGAGATAAATTTGTGATGCTTGAACTTATTATGCCATCTTGTTTGAGACAAATGTGTGATGCTACAACTAATTGTGCCATCTTGTAGGAGATAAATTTGTGATGCTTGAACTTATTATGCCATCTTGTTTCAGACAAATCTGTGATGCTTGAACTATTTGTGCCATCTTGTAGGAGATAAATTTGTGATGCTTGAACTTATTATGCCATCTTGTTAGAGACAAATGTGTGATGCTTCAACTAATTGTGTCATCTTGTAGGAGATAAATTTGTGATTCTTGAACTTATTATGCCATCTTGTTAGAGACAAATGTGTGATGCTACAACTAATTGTGCCATCTTGTAGGAGATAAATTTGTGATGCTTGAACTTATTATGCCATCTTGTTTCAGACAAATCTGTGATGCTTGAACTAATTGTGCCATCTTGTAGGAGATAAATTTGTGATGCTTGAACTTATTATGCCATCTTGTTAGAGACAAATGTGTGATGCTACAACTAATTGTGCCATCTTGTAGGAGATAAATTTGTGATGCTTGAACTTATTATGCCATCTTGTTTCAGACAAATCTGTGATGCTTGAACTATTTGTGCCATCTTGTAGGAGATAAATTTGTGATGCTTGAACTTATTATGCCATCTTGTTAGAGACAAATGTGTGATGCTTCAACTAATTGTGCCATCTTGTAGGAGATAAATTTGTGATGCTTGAACTTATTATGCCATCTTGTTTCAGACAAATCTGTGATGCTTGAACTATTTGTGCCATCTTGTAGGAGATAAATTTGTGATGCTTGAACTTATTATGCCATCTTGTTTCAGACAAATGTGTGATGCTTGAACTATTTGTGCCATCTTGTTTGAGAGAAATGTGAGCTGCTTGTACTAATTGTGCCATGTTGTTAGAGAAAACTTTGTGATGCTTGTACTAATTGTGTCATCTTGTTTAGATACACATGTATGATGCTTGAACTATTCGTGCCATGTTGTTAGAGACAAATGTGTGCTGCATGTACTAATTGTGCCATCTTGTTTGGGAGCTATGTGTGCTGCTTGTATTAATATTGTCATCTTATTTGAGAGAAAAGAGAGTTGGTTGATTTAATAGTGCCCTCTTGTTTGAGAGAATTGTGTGCTGGTTGAACTAATAGTGCCATCGCCGAGTGATAATGTTAATTGATTGAACTAATATTGGGATCTTATTTAAGATAAATGTGTGCTGGTTGCACTCATAATGTGTATTAATAAATGTGTAATGTTGGCATGTTCTGTGCTGGATGTGTGTACGCTTCCTATCCCCTTTTTGTGTGTATGCGCTAAAGGAGATTTTGTTTATGATGAGAATAACAAAATCGACGATGATGACGGTTGCCATAAGTATCAGATGGCATGGCATGGATTTATAATCCACTGCAGCCCCATATCACTTGGCAATCAAATGAGTCAAATCTTTTAAATAAAAAGAAATATGTAATTGGCTGATACGCAGCATACACACAAATTGGCATATCATAAGGCAAAATGGGTGATAGGCATCGTACACACAATCAGCGCATATTAAGGCAAAGAGAAGGCAATATAAGTTTAACCATCACCCATTTCTCTCAAACAAGATGCCACTATTAGTTCAAGCATCACACATTTATCTCTAACAAGATGGCATAATATGTTCAAGCATCACACATTTCTCTCCAACAATATGACAATATCAGTACAACCAATAGTCGGAAAAATGGGTTTGTCGGATAATCGCTTAAAATATCGACGATGATGACGGTTGCCAGAGGTATCAGAAGGCATGGCATGGATTTACAATCCACTGCAGCCCCATATCACTTGGCAATCAATTGAGTCAAATTTTTTAAATAAAAAGAAATATGTAATTGGCAGATACGCAGCATACACACAAATTGGCATATCATAAGGCAAAATGGGTGATAGGCGTCGTACACACAATCAGCGCATATGAAGGCAAAGAGATGGCAATATAAGTTTAACCATCACCCATTTGTCTCAAACAAGATGACACTATTAGTTCAAGCAGCACACATTTATCTCTAACAACATGGCACAATTAGTTCAAGCAACACACATTTCTCTCAAACAATATGACAATATCACTACAACCAACAGTCGGAAAAGTGGGTTTGTCGGATAATCGCTTAAAATATCGACGATGATGACGATTGCCAGAAGTATCAGATGGCATGGCATGGATTTATAATCCACTGCACCCCCATACTCTTTTTGGCAATCAATTGAGTCAATTAAGTATTTAAATATACTAAGTTTTTACTACTGGTTGAAATTCCCCGGCAATATCCGTTCAATTAGATAGCTCCGAATATTTTCAACTATGTATTTTTCATCTTGTATGATTGAGAGTGGTACTAGTAATTCACTTTAAATTGTACTTAACTTATTGTTATCATTGTGCCAACCAAACACCTTATTCCAGATGCGTCCATTCAAGAAACAAACAAAGCATCAAGCACGAAAAAGTGTAGCTTTCGAAGGCTTCCCTAATTTCGTAGCTTCACAGGAGGGTAATTCTGGGCAGCCAGCCCAAACGCATACCCGAACCCAGAATTGGTCAGAATTGATGGACTCAATTTTTTTGTCCTTGCTCACTGAAGAGCATGCATTGGGGAACTTCGTTAATGGGGCGTTCACCAGTGTAGCCTGGGTTCGAATCATATCTGCATTCAATGCAAGGACCAACTTGCATTTGAACAAAGAACAAATAAAAAATCGGCTTAAAGTTTTAAAGCGAACATTCATGCTTTATAACACTTTAGCCAACAAGAGTGGTTGGGGCTGGGACTTTATAAACAATATCCCGACCGCCGGTGATCCAGCTGACTGGGATGCAGTGATTGCGGTAAATTTAACCTACAATCATAAAGATTTTTGTAAATGCTCGCGTACTATTCACATAATTGACATTAGACATTCATTTAAATCTTTCTCCAGGATAATCCGGCATTCGCAAAATGTCGAGGGAGGCCATTTCCGGCTTATAAGGATCTGGCCTTCTTGACCGCGAAAACAACGGCCAGTGGCCAATATGCTAATACTACTACAATGCAAGGACCTCAAATTGTTGAAAGTTCATCCTCATCTTCCCCTGGTGAGGATGCTACTCTTATTGGGGCGCGAATGTCGACTTTCAATATCTCATCTAGTCCATTTGAAGCAGGATCTTCAGAAGCCCCTCAATATGCAAATACAAGGGGGACGCAATTCTCCGACTCTCAAACCCCTACTCCTCAAAACCCAACTGTCGGAGGTAGTGCAAGTGGTAGCGGTTCTGGAGGAAAACGTCCACGCTCACCAGATCCCACAAACCCTACACCCAAAACTACCACGACTGGAGGGGGACGGCGTCGCAAATCTGACGCCGGCCTTGCTGTAATCACTGAGATGGTTGAAATAGGCAGGCAAAAGCTAGAGCTTGCCCGTGAAATTTATCAGTCTGAAAAGTCGAGCAGACCAGTGATTCCAACCATCCAGGAGTGCATGGCCCGGTTGTATGCTATGCCATCTATTACTCCAGAAAGGGTGCTATATGCAGGCGAAGCCCTGAAAGAGCCAAATAATCGTCAATTCTTCATGTCCATGACAGACGAGATAGCTGAAATGTGGGTTGACCGACAAGTCGCATTGCAAAATGTCAATTATAGGGGTCTCTTTCCTGGAATTTAGATTTCGTTTAAATTTGTTTATGCTTTCGTTTTCTTTATTTAGTCCGTTGACATTCTATGTTTTATGCTACGTAGACAATATTTTCTTTATTTCGCATGATGGTTGATGTGTTTTGTAAATATTGACTTTATTAACAGTAATGTTTGAAGTTGTGTTGTATTTTATCCCCATATGTTGCGATTGTCAATGTTCAATATATATTGTACTTACAGCATAAATGGGTGATTCGAATGATGGTCATGTGTTAACCTCCACAATCAGTACCGTCTTACGAGACCTTTTAGATGATGACGATGACATATGGAATGATGTACTTGCAATGTTGATTCATCAAGGTTATCTCACATTTACGGAAACCGTCGAAAAGCAACCGTGTCGTACCCGTCCATTTACAGGGCACCAGCTAATATGTGATATCTTGAATGGTCATCCTGATCGTGGGTACGACCAATTTAGAATGCCGACCACGACTTTCATTGCACTGCGCGATGAGCTACTCCGAAAGGGATTGGTACAGAACACACGCAATATGACAATTGAAGAACAGTTAGGAATATTTCTATTTTGCATAGGACATGGGGTAGCTAATAGGGTCATGGCTGAAACATTTCAACATTCAGGTGAAACTATCAGTCGACATTTCAACAATGTCCTTCGGGCGATTGTAATGTTGAAAGACGATTACATTAAACTTCCGCCGAATAATCTTCCGGTACATTCTCGAATAAGAGATAATGCAAATTTTCATCCATTCAAGGTATGCATAATTTTATATTTGTGATTAAAGTTAATGGACATTTTGAAATGTTATTAATTCACTTACTATGTTTGATGTTTACTGTTAGAATGCAATTGGTGCGATTGATGGGACACATATTCCCGTGGTAGTGCGCAAGAGCAAGCAACCGAGATTCCGGAATCGCAAAGGATTTACTTCACAAAACATGATGGCTGCAGTATCCTTTGACCACAACTTTCTATTTGTCTGCACGGGTTGGGAGGGATCAGCAGCTGACATGCGAGTACTTCGATGGACTTGCGAAAGTGGAGGTTTCACGGTGCCTGAAGGTATATCACACATACTTACTTTTCTTACATTATTTTAATCATTGTGAATATTACAAATGACATTGTACATGTTTCGTAAAATATATAGGCAAATATTATTTGGTAGATTCAGGCTATGCAAATACAGAAAGATTTCTTGCACCATATCGAAATGAGCGTTACCACATTAGCCAATTTGATGGAAACTCAGGGGTCCGCACTCATCGAAGTCCACGCGATCTATATAATCATCGACATGCTCAATTGAGAAATGTCGTGGAGAAAACATTTGGTATTTTAAAAAAACGGTTCAAGATTTTGACAGTTGCAACACCGTTTCCATATAGAGTTCAATGTCAGATTGCGATGGCATGTTGTGTTATACACAATTTCATTCGACGACACCAAGGTGCAGATGCTATCTTTAACGAAGAGTTGGAGGAAGAACCAACGGATTTAGGTGACGAGGATACGGGTGATAATGCTGGGAGTTCAGAATCACGGGGAGGCGACGACTTGCGCACATTTATAACAAACCAGTTATGGAATACTCGTACTTAGGAAAATTAAGGATTGTATTATACAAAAATTATGGAGTGTGCTGCTTGTATTAATATTGTCATCTTGTTTGAGAGGTATGTGTTCTACTTGTACTAATTGTGCCGGCTTGTTTGAGAGGTATGTGTGCTACTTGTACAAATTGTGGCGTCTTGTTTGAGAGGTATGTGTGCTGCTTGTATTAATATTGTCATCTTGTTTGAGAGGTATGTGTGCTGCTTGTATTAATATTGTCATCTTGTTTGAGAGGTATGTGTGCTGCTTGTAGTAATTGTGCCGTCTTGTTTGGGAGCTATGTGTGCTGCATGTATTAATATAGTCATGTTGTTTGAGAGGTATGTGTGCTGCTTGTAGTAATTGTGCCATCTTGTTTGGGAGCTATGTGTGCTGCTTGTACTAATTGTAGCCGTCTTGTTTGAGAGGTATGTGTGCTGCTTGTATTAATATTGTCATATTGTTTGAGAGGTATGTGTGCTGCTTGTACTAATTGTGCCGTCTTGTTTGGGAGCTATGTGTGCTGCTTGTATTAATATTGACATCTTGTTTGAGAGGTATGTGTGCTGCTTGTAGTAATTGTGTCGTCTTGTTTGGGAGCTATGTGTGCTGCATGTATTAATATAGTCATGTTGTTTGAGAGGTATGTGTGCTGCTTGTAGTAATTGTGCCATCTTGTTTGGGAGCTATGTGTGCTGCTTGTACTAATTGTAGCCGTCTTGTTTGAGAGGTATGTGTGCTGCTTGTATTAATATTGTCATATTGTTTGAGAGGTATGTGTGCTGCTTGTACTAATTGTGCCGTCTTGTTTGGGAGCTATGTGTGCTGCTTGTATTAATATAGTCATCTTGTTTGTGAGGTATGTGTGCTGCTTGTACTAATTGTAGCCGTCTTGTTTGAGAGGTATGTGTGCTGCTTGTACTAATATTGTTATCTTGATTGAGAGGAATGTGTCAAGCTTGTAGGAGATAAATGGATTTTGGTTCATATAATTGTGCCATCTTGTTTGAGATAAATGGGTTTGCAAATTTTATTAATTTTTTTTCATTTTAAAAATATATAAAATTAAATTGTTAATTTTATATAATTTTATAAAAATATATAAAATATTTAAAAAAGAAATAAAATATTTAATTCTTTTAATATTTATTAATATTATAAAGAGTAAATTAGTAAATAAAAATATTTAATCCTTCAATTCTTCTTATTCCGCTATTCACAACCAAACACAAATTTCTCTTATTCGTCTCATTCTTCTTATTCCTTTTTAACTTACCAAACACAATTTCTCTTAAACCCGGTATTACTTTTAAACCGAACCAAACGCAAATTTACTCTAGTTCCAACTTAAACCACAATTTATACCTATCCCCGTTATAACTAAAACCCGGCTAAACCCGAACTAAACGAAGCCTAAGTAATTTTGGGATGATAAAAAAAAGTTCAAACCTCGGAACTTTTTTAGCTCATGTTATGTTCTAGGGATAAAAAGAAAATAAAAAAGTATTTCTCTTATTCTTCTGGGTTCAAGTGCAAAGGGAAGGATACGGAGGATATCCTCCTTTGTAGCCAAACAAAAATAGGTGGAAATTATTTTTTTTAAATTCAAATCAAAATTAAAATTAAAATTTTTTAAATTTGAAAATTTTGAAATTTTTTTTTTTTTAAATTTTATAAATTTTAAAATTTTTAACTTTAATTTTAATAAATTTAAAAATTTATAAAAATATTTTATATACAAATTTTTAAAAAATTTATACAAATTTAAAAAGTAAAATTTTTACACCCTCTTTTGCATATTTTTCGAGGCAATTAAAATTTAAATTTATAAAATTTATTAATTTTATAAATTTTTATATTTTTAACTTTAATTTTTATTAAATTTAAAGATTTATTAATTTTAAAATTTTAAAATTTATACAAATTTGTATATACAAATTTTTAAAATTTTTAAAATTTATAAATTTTTTAATAAATTAATTTTTTTATATACAAAAGCTAATTTTAAATAATACAAATTATAATTATTTTTTTAAAATAATTTTTTTAAAAAATAATTTTTTCAATTAAAAATATTTACTTCCTTTTATTTTTCTTATTATATTTTATCGAACTAAATATATTTTTTTATATCTAGTAAAACTCTAATATTTATTCAAATATAAAATTATATTAGTTTCTATTTATTCTCGAATTTATATTTATTTTTGAAATAAATAACCGAATCAAACATAACTAATAAGGGCCCGTTTGGATTCGGTATAGAACCGGAAATAAAAGAGATATTCCTCTTATTCTTTCAAATGCACCAGGAATTAATTGGTATAGTTTGTTCCGGCACAACTAGAATTAGTGAGAATTACTGTTCTTACTCTTCCCAAACATCTTCTTATATTTTTCTTAAATACCTTTCCACGTCCAAAAAAATAATTTACCCTAATTAAAATTCTTTATTCCTCTTATTCCTCATTCTTATATCAAATACAAAATCTCTTATTTCTGAACCATCTGAAACGCTTTTTTTATACTAATTATGTACTTTATACTTATTCCTGAAATAACTAGTTCTGTCTTATCTCATTAACGAAACTGCTATTCTCCTCTATATTGAGGAAAAGAATAATGAATTTAAATTTAAAATTTTTTAATTAAAAAAAAATAAAATCTTGTCGTGTACGGATTAATACCGGATTAATCCGTACGGAGGGTCCCCTCTCCTTTTTCTTGTTTGGGGATAAGAGCGATATCCCTTTGTCTCCCATTTGGTTCCACAACCAAACAAATTTTCTCCCCGTTTGGTTCGGGGATAAATTTAAGAGGTATAAATTTTTTTATACCTGGGATAGCTTGCTATTCGGGGATAATGAAGTATAAAAGTTAAATTGCGTTTGGTTGAAAAGTTGGTGTTCTCTGGAATAATTAAAATTATGTTTGGTTAAAATTATGAAATAGTGAAGGATAGTGAAAAAAGAGGATAGAATTTTTTACAAAATGCCAACTTTGCCCTTATCTTTTTTTTATAGAAAAATTAATTTAATTATTATATTAAATTTGAAGCAATTTAATTATAAGTAATAAATTATATCTTACCTAACAAAATAATATTTTTTATTTTATAGTATATTTTAGTAAATAATAATATCAGTGTAAGTCACATAGCCTCAAGTTCAATGATAATCCCATTCAATGCCCCCCCTTATTCCCCTATTCCCACTCCCCCTTGGGATAATTCTTAACGGGTTATCCTAGGATAACCCGTTAAGAAGGGGATAAAAAAAAAATTTATTCCCTATCTTTTTTGCTTGGTGTTTGGCAAGAATAGGGGGATAAAGAGGGTTATTCCCCCTTTATCCCCCAACCAAACGCTACCTTAAGAGTATTGAGGAATAAATCTAAAAATTTCGGTAGTATGAGATTTATAGAGTAATACTAATAGTACATTTCATTTGGGGTGTAAGATGAAAATCTCATCCATCTTAGGATGAGGTATTCTTCACTAGTCAATTTTAGATGACTAGTAAAATTCATCTAGAGTAATACTAATAGTACATCCCATTTGGGGTGTAAGATTAACACCTCATCCATCTTAGGATGAGGTGTTCTCCACTAGTCAATTTCAGATAACTAGTAAAATTCATCTTACTCATAAATAAATAAAATATAAAATTAATACTCTAAATAAGATGTACCTAGCACTTCTCTTTTTCAAAGGAAAATGCTAGATGTACACCCCAAATGGGGTGTACATCTTACACCCACCCACCCCATCCTGGGGTGGGTGAATTCCACTCGTCACATCGATGTGACGAGTGGATGAATACCCACCCTAAGATGGGGTGGGTGTAGGATGTACACCCCATTTGGGGTGTACACCTAGCACTTCTCTTTTCCAAATTGATAAGCTAAAAGCCTCTTGGAATTATAATTTCCACCCTTCTAGCCCATCTAAAAAAAAAAAAAGAAGAAAATGTTATTTTCAAATAAACTATTAAAAAGGGAAGGATGTTGGTTCTTTTCCGAGTGAAGAACTATCAAATTATTTCTATCAAATATTTATTTTTATTATTTAATTTATCATAAATTAATTTATGATCGTAATATTATTTTTAAAATTATTGTAATTGATATCACCCTGATAACGAAAACAATCACAGAATAGAAGAAGATAAAAAAATAAATTAGAAACTAAATTATTAAAAAAAATTCCACCTTATTTGTTAGTGTAAAAATTCTTGGTAAAATAAATAAAAAAAGTTAAAATAACCTGCAATTTTAAGCCTATTGACTTTCTATAATATAAATAATTGTAAAAAAAAAAAAATTATCTATTCTTAACTTCAACTAAAACTTTTTTCAACTAGTAAATCAATTAGGGACGAACAATCAGGCTTTAGCAACTATAAAACTATAAATTTTTCTAAGTGTTTTGAATATTGACACGAAACACGACACAACTCAGATGCGGCGATTCGGCAACTTTCGAAAAATTAAAACACGAATACGAAAATAGATAATAAAATATATAATATTATATTAATAATATATATTTATTATATATAAAATATAAATTTTGATAAATATTAATATTATATTTCTCATATGAATAAAAATTTATAAAAATTTTCGCCGATAGTTTATATATTTTAAGAATTTTTTTTTTCATCGTATATAATTTATTTATATTGTGCAAAAAAATATTTGTATATATTTATCAAAAAATTAAAATATTTATCATTTACATTATATTTGTATAAAAAATTATATATATAAAATTATATATGCTATGAATCAGTATTAAACGCGCGTTCAAAAAGTGTTCACATCGGATATGAGTCCGACACAAATACTCAGAATTTATAGAAATATTAGTGATACATATATTTATTTTTTTTAAAATAAATTAAAAAAATGGGGATGTCAAGCAACAGTTTCTCATTAAGCTCTTCCCAAAACCTCATGGGCCTATACTTTTTCTTCTGTTCCATTGATAGAAGTTTGAGCAGAAAAAATATTTGATCTTCGTCCACTGTTCACTCACGTGCGCTCGTCACCCATTCTCACGCGACGCCCACTCCACACGCACGCGATCCTGTTCGTACGGAGGCACAAAGTGACAAACACTACTTTGGTACTCGTAAAAGATTCTCACCGGGTGAAAACAAGCGCAACTCTCCCAAGGGGGGCACCAATGCAAACATCTCCTTTTGCAGCGTAAAATGATGATCTTTATAAAGAGCTTAATTCGGTGAGCACGGTGAGCATATTATATATGTCCTGTACGCGCGCATACATCTATTCCCCTCTTTAATATCACTGATCTTTTATCTTCTTCCATGTGCTGCGCCCGCAACCCATATAAGACTTACCTCATTGGCCTTTCAATTTTTCCGAGATTCTTTGTGGGGTCAAATCACGTAGCTTACACTGTCGCTGTTCTGAGCTTGCAAGTTGTAAGGCGTACAGGTGGGTCAGCATGATAAGTCTGGAAACTTTGACTGCCGGATAAGACCAGTAGTTCTTTCAAACTATATACAATAAAAAATTACTATAATTGTTGGTTTTTATTTATGAGTTAAAAATAAGTTTAATTTCTGTCTGTGACAATAGATTCAGGAGACTAATAAGTTGAATTGAGGGAGTCCAATAAGTTGAGTGGGGCTGCGGTCCATAATAGACCTAACGGCAAGAAGTCCAACAATAGACCCAACGTCCAGGTGAGTTGAGTCCGGTCAAGACCCGTGGGCGCTGTGTCTGTACGCTTTAAGTGAATTGATTGCATATTTCTAACAGCTCGAGCTTATGGAATTAATGGTTAACGCCAACGATCCGACAATGATCACCTGTGTGGATTATTTGACCGGTAGTTTTTTCAAACTATATGCAATAAAAAGTTGCTATGATTGTTGGCTATTTATCTATGGGTTAAAAATAGGTTTAATTTTTGTCTGTGACAATAGGTCCAGGAGACTAATAAGTTGAATTGGGTGAACCCAATAAGTTGAGTGGGGCTGCGGTCCACAATAGACCTAACGGCAAGAGGCCCAACAATAGACCCAACGTCCAGGTAGGTTGAGTCCGGTCGAGACCCGTGAGCACTGTGTCTGTACGCTTTAAGTGAATTGGCTGCATATTTCTAACCGCTCGAACTTATGAAATTAATGATTAACGTCAATGATCCGACAATGATCACCTGTGTGGATTATTTGACCGGTTGTTCTTTCAAACTATATACCCAATATATTTTAAAATTATCATGTGTAAATTGTACAATGAATAGGTTGTAAGAGAACGCTAAGAAGAATCTATAGCAACACTTTTTGATGATTGTTTAATTTTAGTTACTAAGGATACTTGAGTCAACCACTGTTGATTGATTTTGATTTACTAGTTCGATCCGTTATCCCTATCGACCGTGCCGTGCATTTCCATAAAACTTTTTTAATTTTGTTTTTCTGTTGAAAGTGAGATTTATTGATTGAATCGGTTGTTATTGAATAACTGAATTTGACTGAATTTAATTTATACATTAGTTAATTTCAAAACTAATGCATAAACTTTATGTATAGTCTACATTGGATTGTACCCATAGCATTACACTAATTTAATTTAATGTTAGGAATAATGCTAATATAAAAATCTAACCAGTCTAACATTATTTCTGATAGTTTAAATTTTTTAAAAATAAACGTTTGCTTCAAGTTATTAAACATCGTAATAAAATAAATTTTGAGTCTAGTTAAATTTTTAGTCTCGTTTAAATTTTTTAATTTAAATAAGGCTATCCAAAAGTTTCTAGACTCATTAAATTTATTTATCTAAATAAGGCTATCAAAAAATTTCCAAGATGAGACATAAAAATTTAAGCTTACAAAAAAAAAAAAAAAAAAAAAAAAAAAACCATTTAACATTGGGCAACTTGGACGCAACAAAGTAATCAATTCCAAAATGAAAACCACACAGCACACAAGGCACCAGCTACTCCCCGAACTACATTGTTTCCCACTATATACACCAAAAATTAAGTATCAAACCAAGCAATTTAATTAGTAATTAGAGTTAATTAACTGTCATTAAACCGACCGGTATCTCATTCACCTCTCCCAGCCCTGCGACTGCTTCTTGTGCCCCTTTTGCCTCTTCTTCCTCGAGATCAAATACTGATAAGCCCTAACCAACCTCTTCTGAAACCTCTCCAAATCCAACCTAACATTTTGCCTATCCAAATAAACCTTCTTCGTCACCTCCCACCCCTTCTTTGCCACACTCTTAGGGTCTCTTAACACAGGGTCTCCCTTTGGGTACTCTCTGGAGAGGGAGCTCTCCCTGGGGAGTAACTTGTAGGGCGTATACCACAAACCCATCTTCTTAGCCGGCTCGCCGTAGTACGTCGCCGCCGCCCAGTCGGTGCCCAGCGGCACGATCTGTATGAACACCTTCCCGGGCCGCATGAACAGGAAGTGCGTCATCGCCGCCCCGTGCACCCCGATCATCGCATCGCTGTAGTTCAGCGCGCGGTAGATCTTGCACAGCTCTGTCGTGCGGTCCGGCCGGAGCAACTGCATTAATTGAATATAATAATATATTAGAACGCCGCTCTCCAGCACCTCCATAGCAATTAAAAGAGAGAAACACTATAATAAAATTAAGTTATAAGAACACATATTTATGATACTTTTATATAAGTATTCTATTTATATTCCATCTATATTTAAAATTGAGTTATAAGGACATATTTCTAAGACGTATTATAAAAATGTGTCACTATACACCCTAGCGACGGTACATATAGCAACAATTATAATAAATGTCGGTAATTTTGTCAGCGACATTTTTTTAAAATTTTATAAATACTTAAAAGTATCGTTATAGTCTAATTTTATTATAGTGAAAAAAAAAAAATCAAATATTATTTACAACCTGTACTTGGAACCCGGTCTCCTCGGCGATCCTTACGAGCTCCGCCTCATTTTCGATCACCCGCGAGCCGCTCCTCGAGACGATGACGAGCTTGGGCTTGCGCGGATCCACCGCTGCCGGGGGGATTATGCTGTTTCCAGGGCTGAGCATTCGGCGCTCCTCGACGCGCTCGATGTAGCGAATTCGGCTCTTATACGCCTCGTCGAGCAGCTTGCGGAAGTCTCTGATAGTCCTATTGCTCGGCATTCTTGCAGCGTCGACCGTCAGCTCGTCGTGGATGCGCAGGCCGATGACGACCTCCGGGAAGCAGTGCGTCCGCCGGTCCCCCGAGAAGTCGATGGGCGGGTAATCGGAGAGGCGGGAGACGACGTCGCCGTACTTGGTGACCCACCAGCTGTGGTACTCCAACATGAGGAACGCCACTCTCCGGTTGTAGTGCCGCGAAGTGATGTACAGCGGAATAATGCCGTCGTTGAATTCGTGATACACGTTTCCCGTGTAGCCCCCGGTGGAGAACACGACGGCGGGGACGTCGTGCCGAACGTCGCAGTGGTCGGCGCGGCGGGGGTCGGCGGTGCGGAGAGTGAGCTCGTCGATGCTGGACATCACGCTCGTCTCCCATTTTCGGGTGTAGGGTCTAATTTTCTGCTCCGCATAATTAGTATCGTTATAATCGGCGGACGACGAAAGAAGAAGGACAGAGTTGGAGGAGGATTTGGTGCGGACGTCTCCTCTCATGAAGCAGACGTCCGTGCGGAACGCCGTGCGGTCGCAGCAGATTGTGTTGTTGATTCTCGAAGAGCACGGGGGCAGCCTGCTCTCTTGCTCGCCAGCCACCTTGCCGCCAACTCCGCGGCCTGCTCCGAAAGAATCTGCACATGCAGTTAAAAGAAAACTCAATCACCGCACAGTTAAGGCTACTTACTATCGAATCATTAACGCTAATCATTAATTCCAAAAATTCGAGCCGTTAGAAATATACAATCAATTCACTTAAAGCGTACAGACACAGCGCCCACGGGTCTCGATCGGACTCAACTCATCTGGACGTTAGGTCTATTGTTGAGTCTCTTGCCGTTAGGTCTATTGTGGACCGCAACCTCCCTCAATTTATTGGGCTCACCCAACTTAACTTATTAATCTCTTGGACCTATTGTCACTGGGCGAAAAATTAGACCTATTTTAACCCATACATAAATAGCCAACACTTACTACTTATTATACGGGACCGAAAAGGAGGTAGGAGGTAGGAGCAACTCACGTAGAAGGGGGCAGAGCGGAGAGGAAGAGGAGCAGAAGAAGAGGTGGGTGGAGATGATGAGCAGAGAAAGAGCGAGGGAGGAGAGGAGGCAGACGAGGCGGCGGCGGCGGAGACTCATGCTGGGCTTGCTGAAAACATGCTTAATCTTGGA
This sequence comes from Tillandsia leiboldiana, assembly GCA_029204045.2. Lineage (NCBI taxonomy): Eukaryota > Viridiplantae > Streptophyta > Magnoliopsida > Poales > Bromeliaceae > Tillandsia > Tillandsia leiboldiana. The sequence continues at coordinate 2,432,163 of CM055081.1, read as the reverse complement.
GTTACTAAGACCGTCCCCGTAGTAGTACATGATGGGAGAGAGGTGGTGGTGGTGCTGGTGCTGGTGCTGGTGCTCCGACTCGCCCTTTCTCAGCTGAAGAACGTAAATGCGGTGGTGCTTCACCATCCGAGCAGTGCCACCTTAATTACCTCCCTTAAGAAGCATAGAATAAAGCGGAAAATAGAGAGAGAAATACGTGAGTAAAAGAGAAACGGAGGAGGGGTTTTGGAGGGTAAGGGTTTGGAGTTTGAAATGGAGGGGGGGTTGATGGGGAAATGGTTTTGTAGAGGTGGATGGGGTGGGTCAGGACAGGAGCATTGGGGGTTAGAGTGCTAGGCTGGAATGGGCTGTGGGGCACAATAATGATAGTGAGAGAGAGAGAAGGTTAGGGTTAGATAAGGGAAAGTAGGTCTGGCGGGCCATACAGGTGCAGCTGGGTCTGTGTCCCTGTTTCAGCTGGCTGCTCCAATTAGTTCTCTGCCGTAGAAATAGAAATCAAAGTCAGATATTTCATATTTGACGACAAAAGAAAACTTCTAGCTTCAGTAGGACCCACCATTAAATGCACTTTTATTGTTTAAGTTGCTTAAAAGAAACCTCCAATGAAAATAGCTGTTTGAAAAACATTTAAACTGAACAAATTTTTATAAAACAAAATTTTATTTTACAACGTATTTTATATGTTAAAAAATTTAAAATTTTATAAAATTTTTATTCTGTTTTTATTGTTTGGACTAAGAACTTAAAAAAAAAAAAAAATTCTGCTTTAAATTTAAACTTTCAATACAAAAAATTAAATTTAAAAATATAATTTTTAAATTTTTAATTTTTAAATTTTAAAATTAGGATTTAAATTTTAAATTTCAAATTTTCAAAATTAAATTTAAATTTTAAAATTTAAATATAAAATATAAAATTTAAAATTTAAAATTTGAATTTGAATTTTAAAATTTTAAATTTTAAATTAAAAAATTTCAAATATGAAATTTAAAATTTAAAATTTAAGTTAAAATTAAATTTTATAATTTTATAATATTAATTTTAAGTTTTAAACATAAAATTTTATTATTTTAAAATAATAATTTTTAATTTTAAAATTATAAATTTAAATTTTAATATAATAAAAATTAATTTTACAGTTTAGCATTTTAAATTTTAAATTTTAAAATTTAAATTTAAATTTTATTTTTTAGTTTTTCAGTTTGAAATTTTAAAATTTAAATTTAAATTTAAATTTTTAATTTTTTAATTTTCGCTTTTTTCTCCAAACGTCTATAATACGTCGTTATCTTTTATGTTATTGGGTTATCTAAACGGATTGACTAATAAAAAAAATAAAATTTTTTAGAACACAGAATAAAATAATTTAAAATTTTGTTTTGAAGGTTATGCAGACGTACCTAAGTGTTATTATTGAACCAGAGGTCCCATTATGAGGCCAAACAGACTATAAATAATTTTCCAATTATATTTTTGACTAAAAAAGTTTTAAATTAAAACTAGTGATTTTGAGATCTACAACTTTATTATGGCTTTCCACCCAGTCATATCCAAAATGCTAAATTAGCTGTGCTTTTTTAAATGCTTATTTTTTTTTTTAAGTTGTGCAAAATAAAAGTTATTTCAAACGTTAACCTTAGCAATTAAACACTTATTTATAATCAGTGAAATTGCATGAAGTTTACCTAAACTACAACATATTTTAAAATGGATATTTGCCTAGTTTTAATAATGTTTATACGATTTTTGACTGAATAGTATGCCAATTATGAAAATATTTTGTAGGATTAGAAATTATTTTATTAAAATATTATTGAATACTGAAAAACGGGGCTGTTAATTTTTTTTTTAGAGATGTTATTTTTTTTAACGGTAATAATATTTTAAACAGCGTTATTATTTTTTTTTAAAAAACAACGGTATTATTATTATAATTTAAACATGTGAACTGACTTCTATCTAACTGCTACAGTTGGTACTACAGTCAAATTTAACTAGTACTACAGCTAGGGGTGGCAATCCAGCTCGTTGTTCGCGAATCAGCTCGTGTTCGACTCGAAATGAGCTCGAGATCGAATCGCTCGTTTAGTAAACGAGCCGAACATGAGCCGAATTTTTCAGCTCGTTTAATAAACGAACCGAACACGAGCTGGGGTTAGCTCGCTCGTGTTCAGCTCGAATATATATATAAACTTTACTATTTAGATTTTAGACTATCAATTTTTTATGAATTTTAATTATTAGATTAAAATTTTAATTTTTTAATTTTTTTTCAACATTACACCTAATAGTAGAAATGAAAATCAAACTTGTTGTTCGCGATGAGCCGAAATTTTCAGCTCGATATTTAAACGAGCCAGCTCGTGTTCGGTAAACGAGCCGAACACAAGCCGACTCCAGCTCGCTCATGTTCGGCTCGTTAACACCCCTAACTACAGGGGTTGGAGCTAATGCATTTTCAACTGCTGAAAATATGTACAACCAAATAACTCCTGAAAGTCATGCCGTAATATCATACCAAAAATTTGTGGATAGGGAACGGCATGATGCGTGTTCAGTCAAAAAAAAAAATATTACGCTGACATATAATAATACGAAATATTTATTTTTTTCTTATTTTTTTCAATAATAAAATATTTTAATTATTTATTATATTATTTTTATCAAATTTTTTAATTTTATTAAAAAATTTATTTATTAATTTAATTAAATGAGAGTTTTAAATAAAAATTATGTGGTGTATATTTTATTAATAAATATAATTTGTACGGATCACATAATTCTGACAGAGATGGTTGGGCTAACTAATGAGAAATAATTAAAATTAAGGAGTTTTACGTAAGAAGGCAGGGTTTGGTCACCAACAGTGACAGCCTGGCAACGTGCCATTCCACGTCGACTAGTGCGTGGCAGCCGAGGTTATCTAGGGAGGATCAAAAGCATGAGAATAAGAAGGGAAATGATACTTGTACACCCCTTCTTTCGGGGTGTACATGTAGCATTGCTCGAATAAGAATCACATTAGAATTTTTTTATTTTATTTTTTTTTTTGAAAAAAAATCAAAAGTTTAAATAATTTAGTAATTAAATATTATATACATATTTATTAATACTTTGATTAAAAAAAGAATTACTTTTTATTATACATAATATTTAATTATATTTGAAGTAAATTAAAATAAATAAATTATTTTTGATAGGACCACAAAAACGTTATTTTAAAAAATTCATATTTTGTAAAAATTAAATTATTTAAATTAACAGTGCACGAGCCAAATTGCCATATAGAAATATTATAGGAACCATCCATATATTTTGACAAAATAAACAGAAGAAAAGAATGAAGACCCCTTCAATTATAGGTCATTTTGAATTGACCCTTTTTTTTTTTTATGAGAGCTCCTTAACTTTTTTTTTTTTTAAAAAAAAAAATTAAGTAATTTTGATCAAATAAATTAAAATTTTATTAAATTCACAGATAAATTCATCAACTTTAATAACTTAAATTATATTTAGTGAATAAAATTAAAATAATTAACAGCTAATAATTGATAGAGATATTAAATTTAACAAAATTTTGAAGTCAACTAAATATAACAACTCAAAAAAAGCCAAACTAATTAACCTACAAATCCCCCTTTGCACTTTTACTCCCTGTCTCAATTACCTTATTAAATACAACTGTTGGAAAATTCGGTACTCGCTTCGGTATCAGATTCTGTAAATTCGTAACTCGCTCCGATACCGCAATCCACGTTGATACCGCCTAGAGTTGGGATTCCGCAGCGGAAACGTCAAATTGGGTTTTTACCATAAACCTGTCCTCTCAATAAAACTGGAACAATAAGATTCATTAATCAAGAGAAGAATTACACCGATTCCTCTTCTGCAATAGAGTAGTTTCAACCCGAGCCCTCCTCCCGAATCTCTCTCCCCCTTCTTTCATCTTCTATAAACCTAAAATACTATAGGTGTGGCTAAATTCTCTCTCACCCTTCTCTCATCTTCTATAAACCTAAAATACTATGGGTGTGGCTAAATTCTAACTCTCACTACCTCCATATGTGTTACCACCATCGTGGGTGTGGATACCACTATATGGGTGTGGCTAAATTATAGCCCCCACCACCTCCTGGATATTAGCCCCACCGTGGGTATATCCATCTTAACACCACCGTCAAATAATAGCACATATGCTATATTTATAGCTTACATAAAAAACTATTCAAATCCTAATCTAAATAGATTTTTATTCTAATTAATATTTAAATTTCAATAAATTTATCTTTTTAAGATTTAAATATTAATCTTAATCCAACTAGAATTCAACTATTAATCTAATCAAATCCTAACAAAAACTTTGCTCCAAATTAAACTCGACACTTTACCATTGTGTCAAATAAGTTATAAAATTCGATCACCCAATTTGGATATAGAACTTAACAAAAACAAGTTGGCTAATAACAATTGTTATATTCAATAAAATACAATCACATAAACTGAATGAACTTTTTCATAAATAAGGAATTTGGGCTTTGATATACCTTCACCCCCATTCCATCCTGGCGTGGATATATTTTCACTCATCACATCGAGTGACGAGTAGAATTCACTCCATCTCAGAATGGGGTGGGGTGTAAGATGTACACTCCCAAGAGAGTGTACATTTATACATTCCCAATTATAAAATCATTATGATACCATAACTCATCTTTATAAAGCTTTAAATGCAAATTCATTAATTTTAATTATTTAAATTATTATTTTTTGATACAGTAGTAAATTAAGTATAAGATTTAAATGAAAGTAGAGAAAATTGGTGGCTGTAATTTCAAAAAGGCCTATTATTGAGGGAGTTTTTATATATTTTTATTTTTTTTAAAAAAAATAATATTATCCGTACATTCGAAATAAGGTGTATCATATACATTTTATTAATTTCAGAGTGAAAATTTTTTTTACTCGTCAATTCGAAATGACAAGTAAAATTTATTCTATTCCTATAAAATATACGAATTATTTAAGATGTATCATTAATATTTCTCTAAAAAGGAAAAAAAAAAAAAAAAAAAAATTTAGGCTCCCGAAATAGGAACGGATAGAGAGCATTGAGCAAAATTTCAAGGGTTAGGATTTGGAACGAGTGCTGGGTTTTAGCGCATTGGAAATCCCGGATTCACAGCAACTTGCCAGGGAACAGTGGTTTGTCTCCTTTGTTGGCAACATTGGGATGCTCCTCTTTTTTGGTCTCTTTTATTTATTATTCTCAGCGCCTTTTCATGCCACTTACTTTTTGGCCTTTTATTAAAGACTTTACTATGCATGAAGCAGATCAGTTTCTCCTTTTCGTATTTATTATTCAATGTTCATTTTTCATTTATTGTTGTGTACATTTCCTGAGTGCTTGCTAGTTTACATGATGAAAAGAATTCAGACTCTCCGGGATTGGTCCGTAAATATGCATTGAATAGAAGGAAAATACTTATGTGGGCGCCTCACCCATCTCAGGGGAGAGTGACCTGTAAAAAATGAGAGATGTTAGATGTACATTTTTGTTAGAAGTGTATATTTTATATCTCACTTTATTATGGAGTGGGATAAATTTTACTCGTCATATCGATTCCATTCAGGATGGGGTGAGAGTTCTAGATATACACCCCTAAAGAGGTGTATACTTATATATACCCGTAAAAAATCTTCTACACAAAGATGGATGTCGTGATGTCGTACACCCTAAATACATCCTAAATAGAGTGTACAGATAGTATTACTATACTAAATAGAAACTATCGCCTTATATTATTTATTTTTTAAAAATTTTAAAAAATATATTTTTTAAAAAATTAATAAATCTATCGTATCTATAAACAACTAAAAATTCTCATTCTCTTAATTCGATTTGGCCACATCTTTTTAACGGAGTATGGATTCCATATAATTTTGTAAAAAATATTTTTTTTTAAATTATTTAATTTTCTAAATTAATTAATTATTTTTCTCTTTCTCTAACTTATTTTTGTATCCTTCAGTTTTTTTCTCTCTGATACCATTTTCAGGAATGATGGATAAAATATTTAATTAGTGCGCCCTTTTGGTTTTCTATAAATATTTTTATTTTTTTAAAAAATAAATTATGGTGATTTAAAATAATATGTGTCTTTTAGTATTTCTATAAATATCTTTTAGTATTTTTGAAACTGTCTTTTAATATTTTAATAAAAATAATTAGTGAGTTAATGTATATAAAAATTGAAAAACTTTTTAAGAGAATATATATATATATATATATATATGGAAAATACTTTTTGTACACCCTATCTGGGATGCAGAATGTACACCCCACCCATTCTAAGGTGGGGTGAATTTCACTCATCACTTTGAAGTGACAGGTGAAAAAGTCCTCACCCTTAGATGGGTGGATGTACATCTTACACCCTAGATGGGGTGTACCAATAGCTTTGCGCTCTCTCTCTCTCTCTATATATATATATAGAGAGAGATGCTAGAGAGAGAGAGAGAGAGAGATGCTGGAATGCTATTGATAGCACCAGCCCAACTTTGCCATCCATTTTATAGCCCTTGGATTGCATTCAGATTCGTGGGGCTCTTTAATGAAAAAAAGAAAAAAGAAAAAGTAAAATGAAAAAGTAAAAAGTAAAAAGCTTTTCTTTTTAATTAAAGAGCTTGCATGAATCTCAATGCGATTCAAAGGCTACAAAATGAGTGGCAAAGTTGGGCTGGTGCTATCAATAGCATTCCAGCATATATATATATATATATATATATATATATATATATATATATATATATATATATATATATATATATATATATATATATATATATATATATATATATATATATATATATATATATATATATTATCCGACTATGGTGCTTGTAAAAGCTAGCACATAGTAATTGGTGTTTATAAGTTTTCTATCGTTAGATCTATTTTTTTTGACTAATTTCAATCCTTAAATCATACTATTCCACCAACCACCCACTAAACCCAAGGAGCCCACCTAGTAATTGGTGCTTGTAAGTTTTCTACCGGTAGATCTATTCTTTTGACTAATTTCAACCCTTAGATCATGCTATTCCACCAACCACCTACTAAATCCAAGAAGCCCACCTAGTAATTGGTACTTGTAAGTTTTCTACCTTTAGATATATTCTTTTGACTAATTTCAACCCTTAGATCATGCTATTCCACCAACCACCTACTAAATCCAAGAAGCCCACCTAGTAATTGGTACTTGTAAGTTTTCTACCGTTAGATCTATTCTTTTGACTAATTTCAACTTTTAGATCATGCTATTCCACCAACCACTACTAAACCCAAGGAGCCCACCTAGTAATTGGTGCTTGTAAGTTTTCTACCGTTAGATCTATTCCTTTGACTAATTTCAACCCTTAAATCATGCTATTCTATCAACCACCAACCACCAACTAAACCCAGGGAGCCCACCATCATCCTAACCACACATTATTTCATCCAATGGGTAGAAACCTACATGCACGAATGACTTAATATTTTTACAAGTATAGAAGCTCAATTATATATATATATATATATATATATATATATATATATATATATATATATATATATATATATATATATATATATATATATATTATATATTTTCAAAAGTATAAGCCCAACTATGCTTGTGAATTTTTTATCATTGGATTTGCATTGAGATTTGTGCTATTGTAATGTCAACTAAAAAGAGAGAAAGAAAAAGTAAATAGTACAAATCTCAATTCAAATCAAATGGTAAAAGATTCACAAGTATAGTTGGGCTTGCGCTTTTGAAAATATATAAGCCATACTATATATATATATAGTAGGGCTTATATACTTTCAAAAGTATAAGCTCATCTATGTTTGCGAATTTTTTATCATAGAATTTGTATTGAGATCTGTGTTATTGTAAAGATATTTAAGGAGAGAGAGAAAGAAAGTACAATTATACAAATTTTAATATAAATTTTATGGTAAAGAATTTACAAATATGGATGGGCGTGTGTTTTTGAAAGTATATAAGCTCTACTCTCTCTCAATCTCAAGAGAGAGAGAGAGTAGAGCTTATATACTTTTAAAAGCACAAGCCCAACTATATTTGTGAATTTTTTATTATTGGATTTGCATTGAGATTTGTGCTATTATAAAGACAACTAAAAAGAGAGAAAGTGAAAGTACAATAGCACAAATCTCAATGCAAATCCAATGGTAAAAAATTCACAAGTAAAAAATTCACAATAGCCTATCCACCTTCGTGGGAAATGGAGACCTGGAAAACGACCACATGGCCGACCTAGCTTTTGTACTGAACATGTCTCGTTCCTGGATGCACGGCTGAATGATCATCGCCAGGGCCATCGGGGCCGCCGGCTGTATCCGCCTCATGATATCAAGAGGCGAGATCACTTAACCCGCCTAGCCTTGGGCAAGTCTTTCATTTGGGGGATTTTCCCCCACACTGACTTACCCACCGCATGGGTCTGTTGAAATGATGGGGGAAACAAAATGGGCGGCGGTGTGTCTCGGCCTGCCTGCTTTTGGGCAGATCCCGTCTCCAGATCCTGCCTCCCCGGTCTCGCTGGGCTGACGTACTGACGGAAAGGGCGACTCAAGTGAACCCTGATCAATCTCCTGCTAGTGGCCGATGCTCGGATCCATCGGCCTATATTGTGCTGAGATAGGAGCCATTTGTGGTTGCACTGCCCCCAGCGATGGCGTTGTCGTGAGGGGCACCACCTGCGGTGTCTTCGTTGTCGTCGACGCCGACAGTACCGTATATGTCGGTAGCGGCTGTGGCGGGACTAAAGAAGCTCCTCGTAGCTCTTCTTGGGCTAAAAACTGCCTGAATCGAACGAGACTCCCATCTGAGGCTAGGGCATCAGTGTCCTAGGCTCGAATTCTTCTTTCCAGTGACCTCATCATTTGGGCTAGTTGCCCATATATTTTCGACAGAGACGGCTCCGATAGTGCCGATTCCCCGTATGGCTCTGGGAACTTTGACATGTCTGCGGTAGGAGACAGATAGAAGTTTTCTGAGGGTCCTATCGGGCGTGCCAAGAAAGTTGTTGGGGCCAAAATGTGGCTTGCGTTCGATCGGCCCCTGGGTGACCCTCCACAGGTGTTGAAGTGCACCGCGTGCCAACAATCAAGCGATCGGGCTGAGGAGGGATCTGCTTAGCTGGGTTCTCCTCTGATAACTCTCACGATTGCGACGACCTGTGACAGCCGAAGCGGGTTTACAGAGGTAGAGAGGGATTGCCGGTTTCAACTTAGAATAGCTGAACCGGGTAGAGGGATAAATGTACGGCTAAGGAGCCGATTGTAACTTCAAAGCACAAGAAAAGCAAATAAAGACACGGCCGATGAGCCGGTTTACACTCTAAATGTACAAATAAAGACACGACTGAATGGGTCGATTTACACTTTATATTGATTTTGAGAAGGGGATACAAGAAAGAAGGTAGGGATAGAAGGATTACAATTAAGCTTACACCTAGAAAAATAGGAAATACAGGTATGAAAGGTTAAGTTAACCTACTCCTAGATAAATGAAGAAGCTGGGGTGGTGCTTCATAATTAGGTTTTTATTTGGTCGTTTAATTCATATTTATGCTTCCACTTTTTGTAAATTAGTTATTTTTTTTCCAAATTTTAAAGTTTGAGATTACGTTTGTATCTTTTGCTTCATTGTGCACTAGCTCTTGGATTATAAGGAAAATTTTACGGACCCCCTCAGTTATAGGCCATTTTGATATTAACCTCTCAACATTTTTTTGTTAGTTTAGCGAATTAAATTAAAATTTTTGCTAAATTTAAACTATCATATAATTAAGTTTAGCTATTTCGAATATTTTCTCAGTTGTTTTGGTAACTGCCGATAACTAATAGCTTAATTTTTATGAATCTCGAACTTGATTTAGTGTTATTTAGATTAAAATAATAAAAAATTAAGAATGCCACAATAAAAAGAAAATTAGTTTCCCTAGAAGTGGTGCTTGAATAGTGCTAACGAGCGCTTGAGCTGCTCAAGAATGTCGATCTAAACCTAATCCTGATGCCAAAGAAGAGATTGGGAGTAAGGGTACTACAACGAAAGAGGAGGAGCATCAGAAAGAGAATGTGTGATCGCATACCTTGGCCTCCGTTATTTATGAAACTGGCGAGATAAGGATGCAAAACCATAGAGAATTTTTTATTCGATTAATAACTTATGTTGAATACATCGAAGTTTGCTTCTTTTTTTTCTGAATTTTGTTAAAGATCGCAACATTTTTCTTCATAAAAATAAAACAATTTCTTATACTAACCATGCGTTTGATTTGGTCACCAAGCGACATGAACTTTAACCTGAGCTCCAATTGTTATTCGTTTGTCGTAATAGTTGGCAGTTTTATAAATATTAAATAACTTGAAACTTTTTAAATTCATATATGCATTCAAAGGAAAATTGAGTAAATATGATCTTTTTAGGATCAAATGACTGCAAAGAATTATGAGTAATTGCATAATTTCAGAAGAAATTGGAGCTTGGTGTTTAATTGAAACATATTAGAAGTTTCATGTAATTTTTTTCTTTTTTTTCCCTAAAGTTTGAGTGGCTAAGTATGACTAGGGCAAAGTTCAAGAGGTCATGGCATATTTTTCTTATGTAAGAATGGAGAGCAGGTTCATCGACTATGATATTCAATTTCTCTTAGAATACAAGACATTATATAATAAGCTCAGTCAACTTTTTGTGACGTAAGTTTTATGTCTTTGTTGTGTGAGATGTGCATGTATGTGGGTCTCTGTGGTTGTTTGGTGCACATTTTAACTAGAATTCTCAAATATTGAACTATAAAAAGTAGATATACTCTAAGTGGCTTTTGATTTAACGTATTTTGCAATTGAAATACAAGTTTGCATAGTTTTTTTTAACACATTTTTGGTATTTCTTAGTTTCCCAAACAACCTATCCTCCAGCAATGACATTTTAAACTAATAATCATCTAATTATCGTGTTCTTAATGTCAATGACGAGTTCTCTTAAATGTGTTCTATTTTTTTTTTTTTTTATTGAAAATAGTATGTCATAGTTGTTATTAGATTGCTCAGTGGATAGTTTTGAATATGGATAAGGCAACTGCAATTTCCATATAGTCGAAAACTTTAGCCCATTTTGGTAGAAACCTCTCACGTGAGTTACTAACACTATTTAATGTATTAAGCTTCTAGAAACGAATCGAGGGTACCAAGGAAGCAAGAATAAGGTGCATGTTTCCTTTTATTAGGATCCTGAAGTTGTTGTATAAGTTTTTGTTGATATTTTTTTCTTTATTATTTATATGAGTTCGTCTTAAGTTAACATGTAAGTTTTGAATTATGGATAGTATGTGAGGAGTTGCTGAAGTGAACACAGATTTCAATTATCTCATCTAAAATGAACTTTATTTTTATTAGGGAGTGGGATTGGTGGTGTTTGATTGCAGGGAGATATTCCGATATCTTGGCTGAAATTTCACAAATCACAACCAAGAGTTTGATAAATTGAAACATATTATAACTCGCTTTACAAATCTTTGTATAAAACCGCTCGAGAGGTATTGGTGGTTTTCTGATGCTTAAACAAAAAGGACATATGGGTCGAGAAATTAACCAAGCTGAATATCATTAACTACTATACAGTATATATGTCATCTTACTCCTAGACGAATGTATTATATCTTTATTTTATTATGTTTCAGTTAAACATTTTGCTATGTATGATGACCATGAATACGTGTCTGATCTATTAATCTGATTTTAACCACGTGTGTAAGTTGATGAAATTTAATAGGAACATCCACTTTTGGTTACCAAGCACTATAAATGGAAACTCTTTGTATTAGGAAAAATTTGCATGAAAGAAAAGGATCTTCCAATTTTAGATAATTCTTCCATGCATATGTATTTACCGATATAAAGATATCACATACACTCATTGTGTTAAAGCTACTGAAGAAATTAGGTTAATGTTTGTTCCAAGAAATTTTTGAAGTGCTCATGGCTTTTGTACTCTTTTTTAGGGGTAAATTGCACCTATGGTCGTCAAACTATGAGGCGGCTGACACTTTAGTCCTTAAACTTTAATTTGCTATAATTTTTTTACTTGAACTTTCAGAATTATTACAATTAAGTCGCACAATTCAATGTAATTGACTAACTTGGAGAAGGAGAAGAAAAAATTAGGAAAAACAGTCATAGCGGCATCAATATCAACACAATTGATGGCAAAAGGAGAAGAAGAAAAACTCAAGAAGAGGAAGAAGAGCCAACAACAATAGCAACAGGACTAGCACAATTGATCGCAAAAGAAAAAGAAGAAAAAAAATGTCTGGTGATTAAGTTGGTTGATCCTCCAAGCCTCAACATACTATTTTTAGTTGTAGTTTCTTTTGGTGTTATATTATCTACAAATCCTTCTAAAACTATATTTTTGTTTTCTAAGTTTTGCGTTTATATCATCTATAGATGATATTTTCTTTTGAGTTTATGATATCTTACTGTATTTTGAGTTATTTTTGTTTAGTTTGAGAACTAGATATAATTTGCTATAAATTTCCTATATGCACTTACGTACATATAATTTCTTTGAGCATACAAGAATCTTATCTTTCATTTCAATGAGTAACTCCATTCAAAGAAGATTGTCTTTTTAAAGTTTCAGTATGAGTGAGGACAATCTAGAAAGTATGCTCAATAGTGAGAGCGGAACAAAAGAGCAAATATGCATCAAGTTAGATACTGAAGATATGAGTTACATTGTTGAGAAACCCTGGGAAGAACATGGTACTAAAGAATTTAGCTTAAATTTAAATCAAATATGTGGAATTAGACATATTGTGAAATTAGAAGCCAGGTCAAATAAGTGATCTTTATATTCTTTCCCTAATTTTTTTATTTTGCGGCCCTTAAGCCACAATTCTTAACTTTGCAAGTTAAAATTAGTTGTAACTTTATGTTCCCTCCCTCTTCATTATATTACAGTAAATATGAAAATTAGTTATGGTAACATTTTTGTTAATTATTATGTACATTTATTTATTTTACAAAATTGACCCGTTGCAATGCATCGGTATCTTCACTAGTAGTACAACTAATAATGGTATCAATAAAATAAATTAACAATTTCTTTCTCCCCAATTATTCTTGTTCTTCCTCCTCTCATCTTTCTCTAATTTTCTCTCTTCGCTTCTATACCTAAGGGTGTAAAATGGGCCGGGTGGCCAGCACGATTCTGGGCCGTGTCGTGGCCTGGCACGACTAATGTAGCTTCCGTGCGGGGCCGGCTCGGTCTGGCTCTTCGAGCCAAGCTGGGCCGCCCTTTTTGGTCCCGTCGGCACGGCCCAGCACGGCCCAGATAAAATGTAATATAACGGATTTTCAATATATAAGCAAGTATAAATAAAAATAGCATGAAATAATATTTTTATTGAACTTAGAGAAGTAAAGAATAATTTGGAAGTGATTTGTACTGAAATTGGAATAAAAAAGAAAAATTTAAAATTTTCTGTGAGACAGAGGGCTTATATTTTAGCAGAAAATTTACAGTGTCAAAAAAATTTGAAAATTTTTTGGGTGGTCCGTTCTTATGTTCTAAGTGCACAATAAGAGTTTCGGGTCAATCGGATACCCGAGCAGTGAGAAAAAGATATATTAACGATTTAGAGTCAGCAGGACTTTCGGTGATCCAAAAATGATTTAAACTGAAAACCTAAGATACATTACGATAAATTAAGTTAAACTGAGTCTACCTGTTAAATTTGAACGCAAATGGACGTTTAGAATGGCTCCACAAGGAAGTATTATATATGAACTGGACTAAATAATAAATTACCACGGAAGCATATATGTATAAAAATATTTTTTTTCATCTTCTACTCCATCCATACACACACACAACCACACACTCACAAAGAGAGCTTTCCCTCTCCTTCTCACCTCTCTTTATTTCTCTAAATTTCTCGCTCCAACGCGCATGGAATCGCGGAGCGACTTGCGACGAGCCTACGGCGAGCGAGGGCGAGCTTTTGAACCAAGAAAAGCTCGGAACCGTGGATCTTTGAGGTGAGTTTTGCAAAAAATAAATTATGTTTTGCTGTAATTTCTTTAGATTCATATTCTACGAAATCTTAGACAAATTCTTATCGAAGAAATCGAAGAAAATCACAGAGAAATTGCGATGAAATTAAAAAAGTATGAACCTAGGGTTTAGAACATGGAATCTTAGATTTTTGGGGTTTTGATCTAAATTGATCATACAAATCTTAGTTAGAGGTTGGTGAAACACACCTAGCAACGTTAATTTGTAAATCGGCAGAGTTCCGGTGGCCGAATTGCGAAAACAGCCGAAATAGGTGTTTTCGCATTCGTTAGCATTGTAATGTGCCGAAACGACGCCAGGAGTTAAATTAATTTAATTCCCTATCGTTTAGCATCAAAACAAGATAGTTGGTGTGATCAGGAACGGTCGAGTTTTCGGCTATGTCCGATTTCTCTTTATCGGTCATATGGGCATATGTATAAAGGTGTGAATTAGTGTTTTTGGATTCAGGGTCGTAAACTAAATTAATCCTTTAACTCTCTAATTTAAATGTTAGAAGGATTCGTTTAGTGACTTTAGAGTGGAGACGGCTCGATCTCGGTAGCTTGGTGAGTATGGACTCGAAAGGAGCAAGTAAGCCGCGGGAGCCCAATTGCAAGTGTCTACATGCAATTGGCGATAAACCAAGGTGGGTGGTGCTTTCTGAATTGGACGAATGTCCTCCTATGACTATGTTCATTTTTTAGCCATTATATATATATATATATATATATATATATATATATATATATATATATATATATATATATATATATATATGTTGGATTATGTAAAATCATGTTTCGAGTCCATATGGATTTGATCCAATCTTGTTCCTAAAGATTAGGGATGATTTAGGAATATCTTAAAGATAATTCTTAAAATAATATGGACGACGACTAGAAGTGATTTAAAAATTCGGATGGACGGTGGAGATCGTTTTCTATTAGAATTAGGTTTTTAGAGTTATATTAACTCTTGCGATTCATCTTTTATTTTTTAAGGGCTTCATGGAAAAATCCTAATTGAGAGGAAAAATATGGAGAGCCTCCGTGAGAGAGTTTCTTGTAATCCAATTTTACTCCTTGTACTTTTGTGCCGTGGATTAATCGAATAACGCATTGAGGTGGTCTTGCCCGTGGACGTAGGTTGACGCATTGTTGGCCGAACCACGTAATTCTTGTGTCCTTGCATTCCCTTATTTGTTTTATTTCTTTAGTTATTCTCGTGCTTGTTTTCTACAATCATTTTCGCCTACTTTCATCTACGAAAGATTCTGTTTCCGCTGCGCTCGTGTGCTGTGTGGGTTGAGGTGTGCTCGGTAACCCCACGGCCGGTCCCCCTTTCAATTGGTATCGGAGCGTTTGGTTATTCTTAGTTCGTTGACGGTGAAACGATGGCGGGGAAAGTTTCAGTGACAAAGTATGAGATTTCTCGATTTGATGGAGCGAACTTTGCATTGTGGAAACTGAAGATGCAAGCAGTTTTGATTAAAGATGCTTGTGAGATCGCCCTGCAAAGAATAGAGAATAAGCCGGAAGGGATGACGGATAAACAATTTGAAGAGAAGGACAAGATGGCTTTGGCAAACCTATATTTGGCACTGGATGATTCGGTGCTATTCAATGTGGAGACCGAGACTACCGCAAAAGGGATTTGGGATAAATTAAAAAATCTCTATGAAGGAAAGTCATTGGTGAATAAAATTTTCTTAAGGCGACAATTGTACAATCTAAAGATGAAGGACGGGGCACCGGTACAAGAACATCTAAGTACATTCAACTCTATCGTGAGCAAACTCGCTGCCCTAGACGTGAGAATTGATGAAGAAGAAAAGGCAAGTATTTTACTTTGCTCGATGCCGAAAACTTGGGATAATTTGATTATGAACTTGAGTCATATTGAAACCCTTAAGATGGAGTTGGTTGTTGCATCATTACTTACCGAGGAGATGAGGCGGAAGTATAGCTAAGGAAGTTCTTCGGGGGAGGCTATGATAGCACGGGGAAGACCTTTCGAGAGGGAGTATGGTGATCGAGGAAAGTCGAGATCAAAATCCAAGGGCAAAAAGAAAGTAAAGTGCTGGAATTGTGGAAAGTTGGGGCACGTGAAGAAAGATTGTCGGGTTAAGGGAGTTGATGGTAAATCCGATTCAAATAATTTTCAAGGTAATATAGCCGAAGCAGATGCTAAGTCGGCTAGTTCAGAAGACGGAGATGCGTTAGTCGCATTGGATAGATCCGAGCTTATTTATCATTGGATCTTGGATTCGGGGGCGTCATTCCACATGACTCCCTATAGGGAGTGGTTTCATTCTTATAAGTCACGGGATTGTGGAGTTATCTATTTGGGTGACAACACGACATGTCCGGTGGTTGGAGTGGGAGACGTTCGGATCAAGATGTTTGATGGTGTAATTCGGACGGTTTCTAATGTTCGACATGTTCCTGCACTTCGAAAAAGTCTTCTATCACTTGGAAAATTTTGCAAACAAGGGTTTAAATTTATCGACGAGAAAGATCACTTGAAGGTATGTCAAGGTTGTTTGGTGTTGATGAAAGGAGAGCAAGTAGATGGCCTTTATAGATTAGTGGGCGAGACTCAAGTGGGAGAAGCGGTTGTTGCAAGCGCAAAGGTGGAGTCTTCAACGGTGTGGCATCACCGTTTAGGACACATGAGTGAGCGCGGATTGCAGGTATTATCCAACCGTGAACTTCTTTCAGGTTACAAGTCCGCGCCATTAAATTTTTGTGAAGATTGCATCTACGGGAAGCAACGAAGGTTG
This sequence comes from Tillandsia leiboldiana, assembly GCA_029204045.2. Classification (NCBI taxonomy): domain Eukaryota; kingdom Viridiplantae; phylum Streptophyta; class Magnoliopsida; order Poales; family Bromeliaceae; genus Tillandsia; species Tillandsia leiboldiana. Next base: position 2,415,246 of record CM055081.1, on the reverse strand, counting down.
TCTTTTTCTCTATCACATCAAAGAAGTAAGAAGCATCTCGAGTTGATTCATTCGGATACTTGGGAGTCGCCCGATACTTCGTTGGGCGGATGTTCTTACTTTGTTTCATTTATTGATGATTACTCTCGGAAGGCTTGGGTATATATTCTAAAGCGAAAGTCCGATGTGTTTGAGACTTTTAAGAAGTTCAAAACTCTTGTGGAGAATGAAAAGGATTTAAAAATTAAGTGCCTACGTTCTGATAACGGAGGGGAGTATTGTTCAAGAGAATTTGATGAGTTTTGTATTGAGCATGGAATTAAGCGGCATCTCACGGTACCCGGTACACCGCAACAAAACGGTGTAGCGAAGAGGTTAAATAGAACACTCATGGAGAGGGCCCGTAGCATGTTGAGTACTTCAAAACTCGACAAGAGATTTTGGGCGGAAGCCGTGAGCACGGCTTGTTATTTGATTAATCGAGCGCCGACAAAATCACTTGGTTTGGAAATTCCTGAAGAAGTCTGGAGCGGCAAGTCCGTTGATTACTCCTATCTTCGTGTCTTTGGATGTGATGCTTATGCGTGGATACCGAAGGAGAAAAGGTCAAAATTGGATAAGAACTCTCGGAGGTGTATATTTCTTGGCTATGCGAAAGGTGTTAAGGGGTATCGATTGTGGGACCCTACTAACCACAAAATAGTCATAAGTCGTGACGTTATCTTCAATGAAGGGTCCTTTCAAGGCACCAAGGAAAAGCAAGATGATGATGCTATGATTCCAATTGAGCTCTTTGAAGCGCGCGATGAGGTGCAAGTTGAGCAAGCACAACAGGATGATGAAGTGGTTGATGATGAACCTGACTTGGAATCTCCGCAATCATCCGAAAATACAAATTCACCGGTAGAGTCGCCAGCGGATTCCGGGCGTCCTAGTAGAGTTGTTAGACCTCCTGCGAGGTATAATGACTATATTACTTCATTTATTCCTTCTGCAAACCATGTTAGTGCATATGTTGCTTTAGCGGAAGAAGATGAGCCGACTTCGTATAAGGAGGCTTGTGAGTCGACTGACGCTGGGAAGTGGCAATGCGCGATGGAGGAGGAGATGGAGTCAATTCGGAAGAACAAGACTTGGGAACTTGTTGATTTGCCGAAGGGAAGGAACGCGATTGAATATCGGTGGGTGTTTAAGGTGAAAAAGGATACAGATGGGAATGTGGAGAGGTTCAAGGCAAGATTGGTGGTGAAGGGATATGCTCAGAAGCCGGGAATCGATTTCGATGAGATCTTCTCACCGGTGGTTCGTCTTACCACTATTCGGGTTGTTTTGGCGATCGCAGCGGTCATGGATTTGGAGCTCGAGCAGATGGATGTAAAAACAGCATTCTTGCATGGTGACCTGGAGGAGGAGATATATATATCGCAACCGGAAGGCTTTGTTGAAAAAGGCAAGGAGTATCTGGTTTGTCGGTTGAACAAATCGTTGTACGGCTTGAAACAGGCGCCAAGGTGTTGGTACAAGCGATTTGATTCCTTCACTATAAGTTTGGGTTTTGATAGGCTTGAAGTGGATCATTGTGCATATTTCTGCGATTATAATGACGGGAGTTTCTGTATTTTGTTATTATATGTCGACGACATGGTGGTCGCCGGAAATAACAAGGACCAGATATCTATCTTGAAGACTCAGTTAGCCGGTGAGTTCGATATGAAGGACTTAGGAACTGTGAATCAAATACTCGGGATGAAGGTACTACGGGAGAGAAAGAATAGGAAAGTTTGGCTTTCACAGAAGAGTTATGTGGAGAAGGTTCTGCGGCGCTTCAACTTGCAGAACGCAAAGCCAGTTTCTACCCCGTTTCCTATTCATTTAAAATTGTCGGCCGAGCAATCACCGGGTACGGAAGCAGAAAAGACTGACATGGCTCGGGTACCATATTCATCGGCAGTAGGGAGCCTTATGTTTGCCATGGTGTGCACGAGACCCGACATTGCTCAAGCAGTGGGAGCAGTGAGTCGGTATATGGCGAATCCAGGTTGTGAATATTGGAATGCAGTGAAGTGGATTCTCAGATATTTGAGAGGTACTGCGGATTTCTCACTCTGTTATGGTTCTGCGGGTTTGGAGTGCGTCAGATATGTGGATGCAGATTTCGCAGGAGATAAAGACAGAAGAAAGTCTACCACGGGTTATGTTTTCTCCATAGGCGGTGGTGCTATTAGCTGGGAGTCGAAGCTTCAGTCGGTAGTCGCTTTGTCGACGACGGAGGCGGAGTACATAGCAATGACACATGCTTGTAAGGAGGCTATCTGGCTAAAAAGACTTTTAGGAGAATTAAAAGTGAAGCAAGATGTGGTGGGAGTGAATTGTGATAGTCAAAGTGCAATACACTTGGCGAAGAATCCGGCGTTTCACTCTCGGACGAAACACATTGATATTCGTTATCACTTCGTGAGAGATGTGGTGGATGAGGGTTTTATCTCATTGTTGAAAATTCACACAGATGCGAATCCAGCGGATATTTTAACGAAACCGGTGACTCGAGAGAAGTTCAATTGGAGTATGACTTCTCTCGGTCTTGGAGCTACATGAGGAGAGTGGAAATTTGGCAAGATCTTCAATTTTGTGTTTTATGAAATTCGGTACATGTTTTAAAGTGGGAGAATTGTTGGATTATGTAAAATCATGTTTCGAGTCCATATGGATTTGATCCAATCTTGTTCCTAAAGATTAGGGATGATTTAGGAATATCTTAAAGATAATTCTTAAAACAATATGGACGACGACTAGAAGTGATTTAAAAACTCGGATGGACGGTGGAGATCGTTTTCTATTAGAATTAGGTTTTTAGAGTTATATTAACTCTTGCGATTCATCTTTTATTTTTTAAGGGCTTCATTGAAAAATCCTAATTGAGAGGAAAAATGTGGAGAGCCTCCGTGAGAGAGTTTCTTGTAATCCAATTTTACTCCTTGTACTTTTGTGCCGTGGATTAATCGAATAACGCATTGAGGTGGTCTTGCCCGTGGACGTAGGTTGACGCATTGTTGGCCGAACCACGTAATTCTTGTGTCCTTGCATTCCCTTATTTGTTTTATTTCTTTAGTTATTCTCGTGCTTGTTTTCTACAATCGTTTTCGCCTATTTTCATCTACGAAAGATTCTGTTTCCGCTGTGCTCGTGTGCTGTGTGGGTTGAGGTGTGCTCGGTAACCCCACGGCCGGTCCCCCTTTCAATATATATATATATATATATATATATATATATATATATATATATATATATATATATATATATATATATATATATATATATATAGTTGTATATATGTTTATACGTCTATGTAGTCACTGATTGATGCATGAGGGTTAGTGTTGTGTGTGTGACCGCGTTCTTGGCATGCTTCCAAGTCTGGATTGGGTGACATGAGTCTAGATCCTGTTAAAGATTTTTGTATTGACGTATTTCGTGAAGTGTTTTGAGTCTTGAAGATTGAAATTAAAGAATTGTCGATCACATACATCAATCTCAAGAAGAATAGATTCAAAATGATCATGTACGTTAAATTAAATATTTTTGATGATTTGAATACATTCTTATAGTTTAGAAATACTTGGAATAATTTTCATTGCATAAAAATAAAAAACTGGACATTTTATATGTTCTGGATCCGGATCAGGCACATCTTGTCCGGACCCCGAACATGGTTTGGTTCATGCGAAATTCCAGTCCAGATCATCCTCTATCCAGTTCGGACCTCGAACTATGTTTTTGATATATCGCATGAATAAGTCCGGATCAGGAAATTCCAGTCCGGACCCTGAACCTTTTTTTAGAAAATTTTCTTAAAAAAGATGACAGTACGGATCAGCCTAATTCCAGTCCGGACTGTCATGTGGAAAAAATTCTGTTAAGACAATTTTTGATTCTTATATCTTTCCAAGAAGTTTCTAACCCATAAATAAACCCTAATATCATCCTTTAGGGTATTCCGAAAATGGATCAAAGGTAATCCACACATAGAGAAGAAAAGGAAAACACGTTCTTATTTTAGGTTTTCTTTCTCTATTTATCGATTTGATTCTAGGGTTTTCAGACTCTTTATTCTTTATAGAATCAAATTGATGAATACTTAGATGGTGTTTCAATTCCTTGTCCATCTATGATCTAAGTATTCAATTATCATCACCACCAATAAACAAACAACGATTTCCTAAAGGAACATCGGCGCATGGATTCGCGTGGCCTTGTGATTCAAGGTGCTATCGACTTCGTGGATTCGGAGCGAGGTGCATTCGTGTGATCGACTCATACCAAATTGGTGACAACCGTGGATTCGGTTAGACGTCGTGGATTCGACGTTGGACTTCATGGATTCGAAGTTGGACGCAAACCGTGTGATCGAGGCGCGTTGAGGACTGCGGAGAAGATCTACTCGGAGCGTATGAAAAAGGTTGAGTCGTGGTGTTGCGTTATATCACCTTGTACGTGTTTAATCTTAGTGGATTTCCCGTGTTATCAGTCCCGTGGTTTTTACTCCTGTGATGGAGTTTTCCATGTAAAATATTGTGTACTTTCTTTATTTTCCGCATTGGGTTATTTTTACGTAAAGATTTCTGAATTTTATTGTTTATACCTATTCACCCCCCCTCTAGGTGGTTTTTTTTCTATTTAGATCCATTATCCCATAACCCACAGATCCAAAGGTGGAAGGGATGAGAATTGGGTCATTTAGAGACAAACCCTAGTGTGTATGAAAGGCTAGTGTGGAACTTAGTAAAACAATTATTAAAAACTAGGTGACAACATAGGGTTGAACAGAACCTAATGATGACAACATAAATCGAGTGTCATTTATTATATGTAGAGTGATAGCTATATTAGTACTGTACAACACCCTAGATTGGGTCAGGCACTAGGGATGGTTGTTTTCCCAGAGTAGTGTCATTGTGATAGGATAAGTCCTATAGATTGGCTGCATTAGCATTGCATAGAGCCATAGATGTGATTGGACGCTAGGGTTGATAGTATTCCTGGGTTAGCGTCGTTGTGATTTGGTGCGTTCTTAAGATTATAGGACGAGATCATACTCACATAGTCTGTACAGCTTGTGGAGGTCGCTCCTCCACAAGCAGCATACTCAGGAGTGTCATTGTGTGGGTCGAGGGCGTATCTCCCCTTAGACGGCCAGGCTGGGTCGAGGGCGTATCTCCCCTCCTGGTTTAGTTGTGAATCGGGCCCAGCAATTGCCGAGCAGGATTATTGAATTTATGAACCATTGAGTCATTTATATAGATTTGAGTTTGATGTATTGTACCAAGGCATAGAGCAATGACTTCTTTATATTGCATAGTACAGTAGTTTTCTGCTTTTCTTTATTATCTACTTATGCCTTGCTTAGTCCTAGTGGGAAAGGCGCTCAAATCGGGGCCGAACTCGCCGGGAACTTCTTTTAGTTCTCACCCCATGTTGTTGCAGAGCCCTCACTGTGCGCAACGGCGCAAGATCCTGGCATGGGCATCGTGCCCTAGATAGTGGCCTCGGGTATAGGTCACCCTTGATAGCGAAAGAGTTGCTTTTCATTTTGAGAGAGAACTTGCAAAGGTTTTATTTTGGAAGATGAAAATGTAAATATTTAGGCCCCGTTTGGTTCGGGGATTAATTTCTGAGGTATAAATTTTTTTATACCTGGGATAGCTTGCTATTCCGGGATAAAGAAGTATAAAAGTTAAATTGCGTTTGGTTGAAAAGTTGATATTCTCTGGAATAGCTAAAATAGTGTTTGGTTGAAATTATGGAATAGTGGAGGATAGTGAAAAAAGAAGATAGAATTTTTTTCAAAATGCCAACTTTGCCCTTATCTTTTTTTTTGTAAGAAAATTAATTTAAAAATTATATTTAATTTGAAGCAATTTAATTATAAGTAATAAATTATATCTTACCTAAAAAAATAATAATTTTTATTTTATAGTATATTTTACTGCAAATTTTAAAAATGAAAGTGCAAATGAATTTTAAAAATTATAAATTTTAAATTATAAATTTTAATTTTAATTTTAATTATAAATTATAAATTATAAATTTTAATTTTAATTTAAAACTTTAATTTTAAATTTTAATTTTAAATTTTAAATTTTAATTTTAAACTTTAATTTTAAATTTTAATTTTCAAATTTTATTTTAAATTTTGAATTTTAAAAATTTAATTGTAAATTATAATTTTAAATTTTAAATTTTAAAATTTATATTTGAAATTTTTTAATTTGAAATTTTAAATTTAAAATTTCACATTCAAATTTTAAAATTTTAAAATTCAAATTCAAATTTGAAATTTAAAATTTATAATTTAAAATTTCGCATTAAAATTTTAAAATTTTAAAATTGAAAATTTAAAATTTTATAATTCAAATTCAATTTTAAAATTTTAAAATTTGAAAATTAAATCGTAATTTTAAAATTTTAAAATTAAAAATTTAAATATTATATTTTTAAATTTAATTTTTTGTATTGAAAGTTTTTGTATTGAAAATTAAAGTGAAAAAATTTAATCCCTGCCCCCCTTATTCCACTATTCCGGCTCCCCTATGGGATAAATCTTAACGGGTTATCCTAGAATAACCCGTTAAGAAGGGGATAAAAAAAAAATTTATCCCCTGCCTTTTTTGTATGGTGTTTGGCAAGAATAGGGGGATAAAGGGGGTTATTCCCCCTTTATCCCCCAACCAAACGCTGCCTTAAAGTTGTGGAATGTATGTAAAGATGAAATGTGAATGTTCGAATGTTATAATAGTTAGGTTTACATTTCTCGCTTTTCGATACCCTCTTTGAGATGTTGTATGAATGCTTTCTCGTTCATTGTCATACACTGGCTTCGTGTACGCCTTGGACTCTATCTGTTCGGCAGTCTGTGCACGTGCCCGAATTGACCAAATTGACGGACTCAGAGTGTGACATAAAATGAGGCCCAAGAGAAGAGTATTGTAGCCTATAGAGCCAGGCCTTATAAACCTTTCCCAAGTGGCAGACCCTTGGGAAAAGGCTAAACCCCAACGGTTGAACATGTTGAGCCGTTGAGACTTGACTTTTGAGAACTATTTGAATTATAAAAAATTAGAAAAAATATTTTTAGTTAAAATAATTAGAATATCCTCACTAACATTCAAATTTTTGAATGTTAGAAAGGATATTTTGGTCAAAAAAAATTTAAAAAATTTTTATATTTTTTTAAAAAATTATTTTTTTTACAACTATAAATACTTCTACAAATCTTCAAATTCATGTCAATAACTAATTTTTTATTCATTTTCTTCTATAGACACTAATTCTTTTTTCTTTCAAACTTTTCATATAAAATTTTCTTTCTCTCAAATTTACTTTACAAATTTTTTAAATTTTTTCAACATTTTTTTTTTACAAAATCTCTCTACAATCTCACCATACAAAATCTCAATTTCAAAACAATATTTAATTTTTTACGGTTTAATTTTTCATTTTTTTTTCAAATATTTTTTATTTAATTATTTTTTAGTCTTTTTGTGTTTATTTTTTATAACAATGTCAGATGAATTTTCTTATAATAATTTTTCTTGTACTGATTATACTTCTAAGTATTATATTAGTAATCAATCAGAACCTACAACGAGTGGCTCTACATAAGGTGGTGACAGCTCGCAACCTCAACAAAATTTAGACGCAAGTTCTAAAAAAGCGTCTAAACGAAGAACAAGCGAAGTATGAAAATATTTCAATATCAAAGAAATTGAAAGACAAGGTTTGCGAGCTGTTTGTACAGTATGTGAAGCTCATTATTGTTGTGATAGTTCTGGTAGCATAGGTCATCTTAATCGACGTATGCAGAAACACCTTGCAAAAGAAGGTAAAGAAATAAAATAATTACAATTTGCTTTTATTTCTAGTGGAGTTAGTACATTCCAATATTCTCATAAACGCAATAGAAGAGAACTTGCTTTATATATTGTAGGACTAGAGCAACCATATACATTCGCCGAATGTCTATATTTTGAATATTATGTGAAAACAACTTTAAATCCCGCATATAAAAAAACTTTTCGAAATACTAGTCGTAAAGACTCGGTAAAAGTATTTCTTGAATATAGACAAAATATAATTTATATTTTAGAAAATTTGAATTCAAAAATTTCACTTCTGATATTTGGACATCTCGAAATGACCGTAGTTTTATATGTGTTTCTCCATATTGGATTGATTATATCTGGATATTACAAAAATGAATTATTGATTTTCAAGAACTCGAGTTTTCACACACTGATACTCATATTGCTCAAGCGATTAAAAATATTTTACAAATTTATAAAATTAACCATTTTTTTCAATTAGTTTTGATAATACTAGCAGTAATGGAATAACAGTTCAAATTTTGAAAAATAATTTGTATCCCATTTTAGATAAAAAGTTATTTCATAATAAATGTGCATATCATATTATAAATTTATGTGTACATAAGGGTTTAAAAATAATTAGTCTGCACATAAAAAAATTAAAAGATTGCATTATATTTATTCATAGTTCTGGTCCAAAAAAATAAGATTTTAAAAAATATGTAGACAATTGGACCAAAAATACAAAAAAAATTATTTTTGATATTCAACACTGATGAACTTTCACATATAAAATGTTGCAATATTGTTATGAGTATAGAAATATTTTATCTATTTTTTGAAATGAAAGAATGCAACATTATCCCAAAACTAATGAAGAATGGGATATTGACCAAATTATTATGGTTTTTTTACAACTATTATATGAGTCAAGCAAACTTTTGTCCGGTGTGTATTATCCTACTTCATGTCATTTTCTTAATCAAATTTTACTTATGAGTAGTCATTTTGCTAAATATAGGAATTCCCCTGTTTTATCTCAAATTATTTTTTTCATGGAATCCAAATTTGATGAATATTAGAAAGAAATTTCGATTGTACCTCTTTTGGCCTCTTTAATGGATCCTAGAATTAAATTAAATAGAGTAGAAATTGCTCTTACAAATTATAATGAATTTTTGGAAATTAATTCAACAAATTATTCAAGTGAGAAAAATATTTTTCAAATAGTATATAATTCTTTATATCAAATATATAGTATTTATGCAGCTGCTTCGGATAGTAAGCGGCCATGTTCTTCACAATTACAAAGCAGTAGTAGTAATAGTGGCAAAAATAATAAAAATATGCTTTTATCTTTGGTAAGAAAACAAAACAAACTGATTTCAATAATGTAACTTCTTTTAACGAACTTCAGTTTTACTTGCAAACTGGTTTTTCAAATCTTTTCAACCAAGATGAATTAGAAAAGTAATATATTTTAGCATGGTGGAAAACATATGAAAGTACATATCCTGTGCTTTCTGTCATGACACGTTGACTACTAACTGTGTAGATTTCAACGGTGGGATCGAAGTCTACTTTTAATGCAGGTGGAAGAATACTAGATGATTACAGAACTCAACTTAAGAAGGATGCGGTCGAGGTTTTAGTTTGCTTAAAAGATTGATGAGCCGCAGAATTAAGAATACAAGATAAAGATGGCCATGAGTCTACATTTTCAAATAAAACAGAATCAACTACCTAAAAATAAACCAACACTTGCGGCAAGCTAGAGTGCAATTTTCCCGACTCCTCGTTGTCGGCTATTACTCGTTGTGCCTCACTTTTTTTATTTAGTACACTCTTTATTAGGTGTTTTTTTTAAAAAAAAAATAAAAAATGATGTAATGAAGAGAAAATAATGTTGTTATTTTTTTTTTATTTTTTTTATTTTTTATTTTTTTGTATTGTTTGCTAGTTGGCTTTGTAAATCATGTCGTTTTATTCAAATAAATTTTTAATTTTTTACATTTTTTTTTTTTACTTTCCTTTAATGTAATTATGTAATATGATTAATTCAAAATTTATATATTTTTCATAATTATTATTTGTTTAGAATATTAATTTCTCTTGAAATAGTAAAAATTATGAAAAAAATATAATATTAATTTAATATTAAAGTTGGCTATTGGTCAAAGAAATGTAAGTTAAAAAATTTATATAATTAAAAAGTTAAAATTATTGATCTCTAAAGTTTTAAATTTTATATAATATTAAAAATTAATAATATTAAAAAGTTAAAATTTATTGTTGGTATTTTAGTTTTTTTTAAAATTTATAAAATTTTTAAAATAGTTTTAAACAGTTAGGTATAATTGTGTAAAGTAAAAATTATAATTTAAAAACGAGTTGTCTTTTATTTAAAAAATATATATTTTTTAGAAAAAAAATACGAAAAAAAAAGAAAAAAAAAATGAAGAAAAAAAACTGGACTGGCACAAAGTCCGGCCCGGCCTGACCCGTGCTGGGCGGGACAAGGAGCCGGGCCGGGCCTTCTCCTTTGAAAAAATATCACGGCCCGTTACAGCCCAGATTTGTAACCGGATCGAGCCTGACCGAACCATGGATGGAATCGTCCCGCTTAATGTGGGCCGTGCCAGCCCGGCACGGCCGACATTACATCCCTAACTTATACCCTAACATATGATGTTAAAGGCGCTGAACTATTCAACACCTTTAGCAGTTATATCTCAGGATTTAGCCAATTTTTGCGAAAATTGGCCAAGTCCTCAGCGCCTTCAGCATATATTATGAAGGCGCTGATTCATTCAGCGTCTTGCGCTGATTCATTCAGCGTCTTCGACAGTGCCTTTAGGTCATCCCGCCTCTGTGGCGCCCTGCTGGGAAAAATAGGATTACTTTTGCAAATTTTTTTTTCCAAAGGATTAATTTGCAAATATTAAAAGTTTTTAAGGTTAATTTAAAAAAAATCCCCCCTATCTTACTCCTTCTCCCTATTCCCCTCTGTCCCGCTACAGCTCCTTATTTCTCTCCCAACTCACCCCAAATTGCTCCAATTCTCTACAGAATCCCGATCCGAGCCACCCAACACCCTATCCGCTATCCTCGTCTCGAGTATTCTCATCATCGACGGGTTCCAGATCGTCTGGAATATTACAACGCTTCGAAACCCTAGCGCCTTCACGATCCCGCAATCTTCGTGGTGCACCGCCGCCGACGCAGTCTCAGGCAGAGACGCTCCAAATCCTTATACTTTGCCGTTGTGTGATTATCAGGTAAACAACTTCCAAATCTCACTTTTGTTTCTCCCTAATCTCTCTATTCCCGCTTAAAGATCCGATTTTTACTACTTTTTTAAGTGCAAATCGAGCTCTTTTTCTCCAGGAACTAGTGATTGGATCGCTCTAAAAGTGGGATTGAAAGATTTTTTGCCGAGCCTTTTTGATCTGGATATTTGTTATCTTGCCTCATCTTTTGGGTTTTTTTTTTTTTTTTTGTTTTTTTTTTGTTTTTTTTTTTTTCAATTTGATGGGAATTTGGGTGAGCTTAAGGTGCGTTTTATTTGTGCTTATTTTTGGGAAGTAAATGGATTTTAGGGGCTTTTAGCAAAACCTAGATGCCATTTTGTGCTAAATGATCCAGGGGGAGTTTTGGTGAGTGGCTTGTGATCACTGATTGAAAAAAAAAATCTTTTTAAGAGATAGTAATTGGAGGATGATGGTGGACTAAGTTTGATTTAGAGTGTTCATTTGTTCTTGTTTTTGGGAAGTAATAAATGTTCTTTTGGGGGGGGTTTTAGCAAAACCCTCATGCTATGTTGTGCAAAATGATTTGTGCAAAATGATTCATTTAATTGCGGGTAGATGCTTTAGATTTCTCCAAATTTACCCTTTTTGGGAGGGTTTTCGGTGATTGGTAGTTTGAATGAGATATGTTTGTGATCGTTGATTCATAAACACTTCCTTAGGAAATACACTTTCCATTTTGGGTGGACTAAATTGGGTTTAGAGTATTTATTTGTTTTTCTTTTTCAAAGTGTTAAAATAGTGTTTTTGGGGGCTTTCAGCAAAACCCATGCGCTATCAAGTGCTAAATTGGATCTTTATATGTTGTTTTGATTTAGCTGGACTTTAGTGATTGTTAATCTCATATTTATGGTAATTTAATATTTGATAAGGTAAGCTTCTTTTTGTTAATTTACTATTATTTAGTCATTTTGTGTTTGTTTACTTGTATGCAATTATTAAGTATTTGATTTACAAGCATGATTCATGTTGTGAGATTGTTTTTTTTTTTTTTTTTTAAATTAATGGGCTGAGAAAGATTGTGCCGGGGGTGGGGGGTCGGGGTTTAGGGGGAGTAGGAGTGGGGTTAGGGGCTGGGGGAGGTGGGTAGGAGGGAGTTTGTAAAAAAAAGGTCCAATCCATATTCTCTTCCGTACACCAAAGATAGAAATAGAATTAATTTATCCAATCCTTTACTAATCCTGTATTGCACCAAATGCAGGATTGGAATTATATATATCCAATCCAATCCTGTCCAATCATGTTCTTGTTATCCTATCCAATCATGTTCTTGTTATTCTATCCAATCCAATCCCATACCCCAAACATGCCCATATAGAAAAAAGATTACAACTCAATGAATGGTAGGATTGAAATAGGTGGCGGGAGAAGAAGTCGAAATGCCTCTTATGAAGATGTACACATGCATTTGGTGTAGGCAATAATTTGCCATCTTATGATAATGTGTAAGCTCTCAAGTGAAACTCTTTTAAGAATTTAGGGATCACTGACATCGAACTTAAAAGGTCGAGGACCAAGATGAAACTTGGCTAGAACTTTGGGGACTAGTGTAATTTGCCCAACAATCAAGGATTAAAGTGTCGTTGCACGGAGGCGTGCTGTTGTCCGCCTGACACGGTACGACACAGGCACGCTTTCGTGCCGATACGTGGCATGCTTGCGTGTCAATGGATACGCATGACCTCCCAGTGGCACGCTCTGGTACGGTTTTGTTTAAATTTTTTTGTTCCCAATAAATTCTTATAATATTGTTTTGAAAGGTTTAGTCAAATAATTATGAATATTGACTATATATAACTTACTATACTCACCAATTAACATACTAGTAATTTTTTTTATATATAAAGTACAACTATATCTTATAGAGAATAGAAATAATAATATAATAATAAAATTCATAAGTACAATAATTATTTAAATTTATATATTTATAGAGAGATGACTACTTAATTCCACATAGATTGTCGCGGTAGATCATATGGTATATTGTAATGTGCAGATATAAGATTTATTTGACAATGTTGGTATAGATATTGCTGGCACTGTGGGAAAGTCATATATTGCTGGTATATCTCATTGTATTGTTGTACGCAATGTGTATATGCAATTGGATTGCGGATATGATCGACATCAATCACTTATTCTGGCATATGGACTGCAATATCATAAGGATAAGGATGATATGGAATAAAAAAATCATTGTCTGATACTACCTGTACTACATATTTCTCACCAACTTCACCTAGAACTTGCTTGAATAATGCATATATGTCATCAACATCCTCAAATCGACCGGTCGCATCGACCGACTTGTGGAAGACCACCTTGTCATTGCAATAAAATAAAAAATTTATGATGCTCAAATATATCTGTGATGTCCAACTATCACACATCAAGATAACACCATACATCTCCCACCGTTGTTTGAAGTTTTTTACCTATGCATGGATATCATTAACCTTCGCATCAAGGTATTTGCCGACGATCTCATACGACGTTGGGGATTCAACTCATGGACCCTTATTTTGATCGGTAGCGATCATTGATCTATAATATGGGTAGCTTGCTGTCGGATCGTTGGCGCTAACTATTAATCCCAAAAACTCGAGCTATTAGAAATACGCAACCAATTCACTTAAAATGTACAGACACAACGCCCACGGATCTCGTCCGGGCTCAACCCACTTGGACGTTAGGTCTATTGTTGGGCCTCTTGTCATTAGGTCTATTGTGGATCGTAGCCCCACTCAACTTATTGGGCTCACCCAACTCAACTTATTGGGCTCACCCAACTCAACTTATTAGTTTCCTGGGCCCATTGTCACGGGGCAGGAAGTTGGGCCTATTTTAACCCACAAATAAATAGCTAACAATCCCCCCCAACACCTGCATCGTGTGGGAATCAAACCCGTGCTACTGGCTCTGATACCAGTTGTCGGATCGTTGGCGCTAACCATTAATCCCAAAAGCTTGAGCTGTTAGAAATACGCAACCAATTCACTTAAAGCGTATAGACACAGCGCCCACGAGTCTCGACTGGACTCAACCTACCTAGACGTTGGTCTATTTATTGCGCCTCTTGGCGTTATGTTTATTGTGGACTGCAGCCCCACTCAACTTATTGCGCACCCAACTCAACTTATTAGTTTCCTGGGCCTATTGTCATGGGGCAGGAAGTTGGGCCTATTTCAACGCACAAATAAATAGCCAACACTTGCTACATAGGAAGGAACATGATTGAAGTGAGAAAATTTTGCTATTGCTCGACAAATTCTCCCTTTTTTATATTATTTTTAGCATTGTATCTATGCGCTGTTGTTGAGTATCTGGAGCAGGAAATGCCATTGGGTCTATATCTATAATATTTAGAACTTTTCCACTTTTTTTCTTTTGGCAATTTTTTTAATCTATCAAACATGCGGCTAACAGAACCACTTCGAGATAAACCTGATGGTACAGAGCTAGACCCAGATCCACCATCGACATCAAACTGAGAAGTCCTAAATTGTGCTCTTTATCTTTGGACTTCATCTTGCTGCTATCTTTCCTGTAAAGATGCTTTCATGGCGGCTCTGGTATTAGTATCAAATTCATCACCTGTACCGTCATATGGGTCAACAGAGGGATACTCTGCCGCTCGTTTATCTAGTTCATGCCGCTCGTTTATCTAGTTCATCTTGATTATCCCTCGCTTTCTTTTTTGCTATCTTTGTAGATTTTATGTGATGCCCTATTTCCCAGGGGTCACCTATCCTAGAACTACTCTAGCTCTAGTACGGTCAACCCTCTTAACCTCTTGGGCCTAGCCACCACCCAAAATGCTATAGTCGGGTTAAGAGTTTGTCCTATTTATACCTTATATATAGGACTAATTCAAATCCTAGGGGTGCTACATTCCTCCCCCTTTTTAGTCCTGACGTCCTCGTCAGGCTCAGGCACATTCACAAGTACCAGGCGATGTGAGACTCGTTTCGTTAGTCTTAGCTGACCTTGTGAGGAGTTGCACTCCACCCACAACGGTCATTTGCCAGGGAGCCGCTCTCTACCCGCTATATAACCCTCACTCAGCTGAGACTCATCTCATATTTTCGGTTGGTGTTTGGCTTTGATACCAACTATGACGCCCCACTTCCCAAGGGGTTACCCATCCTAGAACTACTCTATTCAACCCTCTTAACCTCTTGGGCCTAGCCACCACACAAAATGCTCTAGCTGGGTTAAGAGGTTTAGTCCTATTTATACCTTATATGTAGGACATTCAAATCCTAGGGGTGTTATATTTTAACTCAATTTTCATTGTATGTCTTATCTCCTAAGGAACTTTAGGGCATTTTGCTACTTCAGAAAAATCTCTAGTGATATGCTTCTTTAGGCGGGTAACACCTCCGCCCATCCTGACTATATTACAGTAATTACACTTTCAATGAAATATGTTCACACCAACCATTTGTTCATGCTGCCAACCATAATCTTCTGTTTTCTTAAGTGGCATTATGATCTACATAATTTTTTTACATAAAACAACTATTCTAAAATTCATTCAAAATAATGAGAAAAATAACAACATGATAAGAAAATTATATATATCAACTTTGAAAATTATTTTGATTTTATCATTTTTTTGAATTTTAAAAATTATTAAATATAAAATTAGAAAAAATTATATTTTTTTTCGAAACTTTTCAAAATCCATATATTGATTCGACAGGATATGATGAGTAGAGCAACCAAAATAGGACCATAATTACATCGATAATTTTTTTTTTAAAATATTTATTCAAAATTTGAGGAATTTTTTTTTTTCAACATTTTTTGAAAACTTGTAAAAATTGATTAATTTTTAAAATTATTTTGATTTTATCTTTCCTTTCTTCGAATTAAAAAAAAGCATAAAATACAAAATTAAAGGAACAATTTTTCTCAAATAGTTAATGAACATTTGCAAGATTAATCTATATTGTTTTGAGGAGAGACTGCATAATAATTAGATTAACTATAATAGGACCGTATGATAATTAAATTAAGTAGATCTATTTTAAAGTTTTTATAAACTATAAATAAAAAATTTGTTAATTTTATATATTTTTTAAAAAGGAGCTTTATAATTATGAAATATTCAAAAATTATAAATAAAAATTTAAATTATAATATTTTTTACTTATCTAATAAGTAGATCTTCGATTTGCAATTTCTTTGTCTCTTTCTTAAGCGATGAAAGAAGAAAAAAAAATTCAAGAAGATATGTAAGAACTAAGAAGAAAGGAAAAGAAAGAAAGAATGAATGAGAGAGAGTAGAGGAAAAGATTTATTGCTGGAAGGGGAGGGAGGAGAGGGAAGAAAGAAAAAGGAAGGAATAAAAAGAAAAAAAAATTCCATTCACGGGTGGAAAGAGAAAAAGGAAAAATAACAAAAACAAAGGTGGAAAGAGAAAAAAAAGAAAAAAACAAAAACCAAGATGGAAGAGGAAGAAAAAAAAAACGATGGTATGATCAAACAAAAAAAAAAAAAAAATATAGGTGTGGAAGGGAAAAAAAGAAGAAGAAAGATACGGCATGACATTGTGCCGGCGATATCCTTGTGGGTATTGTGCTGTCTCGCGCAATACCCACATTTTATCGCCGACATAGGGGCTCCTAAGTGACCCTCCTTGTATAGGGGCACGAGACGGCACATAATTCCCAGCCAACAATAAACACAATTTGTAGGACTATCCAGCATTTTAGGTTATTCTAATTTCTAGCTAACTACATTTAGAAGTTTAAATATATGTTTTAAGGATTAGAAGCTTATTACGCAATTAGATCTACTGTAGATAAGCATTTGGAAACCATAGTTAGTTAATTCACGAATTATTCGCGAATTATTCGTGAATTATTGAGAATCCGAATTAAACGTGCCGTTTTCGACTTTTTCCAAAAATTCGGAATAATTCGTGAATTTTTGAATCAAAAAGTATTATTCGCGAATTATTCGTGAATTACGAATTTTTGGGTGAAAATTTCGTTCTTTTTCAAAGGAAAAAAAAATAAAAAATACGCCATCGTTCAAGATAACATGTGCCACGTCTTATGAGGACAATTAATGATACACTAGATATTATCCTTCGTAGGAAGAAATGGCCTCTCGTTTCTCGCAAGGGTCTTATGAGGGCAATTAATATTTACTTTTAAGTTTTAATTAATTTAATTTTTTTAATTTTTTTTTTAAATATTTTAGTCATTATTTATTTTATTTTATTTTTTGTCGGGAATAATTTAAAATTATATTATTTTTTTTTATTCTAAATGAATATTTTATTTATTTCTAAAATAAATTGATTAAATTATTTTAAAAAATTATAATTGTTTATACTAATAGTATAAATATTTTATTTTTTTTTAATTTAATAGCCGAATTTTTGATCCCGAATTTTTAATTAGTGAACGTATTAGTTTCGTATAAATCACGTATCCGAATAATTGACGAGCCCGTTTTTTAGCCGAATTTTTCAACGAATTTTAAAATTATAATACAAATTTTATCCGTATTATATCCGTACCGAATTTTTGCCGAATCCGAATTAACTAACTATGTTGGAAACGCATTTGGAATGATAGCAATTTTTTATGTAATAAAAAGACTTTATTATACAAGACTTATGCTAGATTTAAGCAAGATCACTTTATTTTTAGTGTATAACAATAAAGTAACAACATTGCTTTCTAAGCTACATTTTCTTATTAATATCATTATTATGATAGACTAGCAAGAGATGAATATTTTAGTTTACTAGTTAAATTGATTATCCATATTTCCAAGACAAGATGATATAATGGCAGGTTAAATTTCTTATTAATCGGCTATTATGATATGAGCTTTCTGAGGTCCTTTCCATGACCTCTCTGTATGTTTTTTGTTTTGCTTGATCTCATTTGACTCGAGGGTCCATTTTTATTGAGGAGTTCTTGCCTAATGTTGTTGTATTTTCATCTAGGCAACTCTACAAGGTACTTTGCTCATTATGTATGCTACTCAATGCTCGGCCATCAGAAGTCTTGGAATAAATCTTCCACCTCACCTTGTGAAGCGTAGGCCTCCTCCAGTATATATATCTGCGCGTACTTCAACAGCACCTCTCAAATTTACAAGTCTAAGGGCATCTCAACCAGAGATAAAAGTTTCATCATTGAGAGGTATTTTCTTTGGGCATAGACATGTGATATACCTATGTTTCATTTCATTTTTTGCCTACTTTGGAACTCGATTTACTTTTGTTAATTATATCTATTCACTCTGATATTGAATGGTTGGGAATGAGAAATTTTAATACATCATTAAGAAATATTTTCCTCTTAGGCTTTGATTGACAATGCAATAATTGGTGTACTTGCTGATATATCTAACATGATGTGCATGATAGAATTAATGATTAATTTTCATTTTCCTTCGTGCTGTTGAGACATTCAGTGGAAAAGTGCCTTTACCAATAAAAGAGTCTTCTGCTCAGGGTTTGCTAATAACCAATTAGAACAGAATCTTGCCTTGAAGGTAAATGTTCTGAAGATAAATTCTTAGTCATCAGCCCTGCTCCCTATATGATATGTATTGAGTAGCTTTAGGCGATACCCTGTCTTGTCGTCATATTTTAGATAACAATGTAGTTGGGGATCTGCATCATATTGTATGTTTATTGGTTGTATAGGTTATAATTGTATAATTGGTTTTGTTTATTGGCTGTATAGGTTATAATTGTATAATTGGTTTTGTGTTACACACATCGCATTCTTTGAGATATCGTGATGCCTCCGATGTAGTATGTTATTTCTTTCCTATTGCTATCTTACTATTAATTAAACAGAATTAACTCTTTAAGTAATCCCGATGCCCCCATTTGTTGAGATAGGTCATATATTTATGGGCCTCGAAACCGTAAGGTTCCAATCAGACTAGGAGAAAAATAATAATAAAGAGTCCCAGTAGTAGTCATAACCCTAATAGAAATAATCCTAGTACTAATCCTAATATTTTGTCATCAACATAAAGATCAAATGTGTTTTATAGTATATTAAGTTGATTTAAAATTTGTCAAGTAAAAAAAATCTATAGTACTAGATTTTTATAGTATACCGACCGTATCGGTATATGCGGATTACCTGGAGAAATAGCAATAGAATTCAAATATATTTATTTATATAATAAAAATAAATAATAATATTATAAATTTTTATTTAGCTACCAAAAACGTAGAAATAAACTCTTAGGTGCTGTTTGGTTCACACTATGTCAGATTACTGAGGGCTTGTTTGGTGCACAGCCTGTAATATTTCGGTAGTCCTTTACATTTTCTATTGATAATATTCAAATCATTACTAATCAACTCAAGTTGGATAGTTGTAAAAGATCTTAGTGAAGTAGTGGGTGGTAGGAATACTAAATTATCAGTGGTTAGGAGGTATTCTCATTCCATGGTTGATGGGAATCATTAGTAGTCCATTAATAAGAATATATTAATTCTTAACCACCTCCCAACCCAAGTGACTTGATAAATTTGTAACAAATTTGCCATTCCAAATATAAAATATACAATGTTCTCAGGCCCCGTTTAGTTCGAGGATAAATTTAAAAGGTATAAATTTTTTTATACCTGGGATAGGTATAAGTTTAGGAATAAATAGGAACAAGATTAATTTTGCGTTTGGATAAAAATTGGATTGTTCTTGGGAATAAGAAAAATAGTGTTTGGATAGTTAAATTGGAATAGTGAGAATAAGAGTAATTATAATTTTAAAATAATAATATTTTATCTAATTAATTAATATAAAATATTAATTAAATAATAATTAATATTTGTATAAATTTAAGTTTAAATTTTAGCGTTTAAATTTTTTAATTCATTAAAAATTAAAGTTAAAATTTTAAAATTTTATAAATTTATTAATTTATTAAAAATTAAAGTTAAAAATTTAAAATTTAAAAAATTTAAAATTTAAAAATTTGTGTATAAAAAATTTGTATAAATTTTTAAATTTTTTAAATTTTTAGATTTATAAAAAATTGAAGCTAAAAATTTTAAAATTTATAAAATAAAAAAAAACTAAATTCAAAATTTTAAAATTTTTAAAATTTTTAAAATTTTAATTTTAATTTTTAAAAAAATAAAAAAAAGGATGGGAACAAGGTTGTTCCCGGGTGGGAATAATCTTATTCCCACCCGGGAGGGAATTGTTTTCTCCCCTTCTTAACGGGCTATTCCAGAATAGCTCGTTAAGGGAGGGATAACAATTTCTCCCATTTTTTTTGTTTTTGTGTTTGGGGGATAAAGGGGGGGATAAAGGGGGGGATAATCCCTTTATCCTCCCTTTATTCCCCAACCAAACGAGGCAGAGTATTACAAACCTTGGATTAATTGGGCCCGTTTGGTTCGGGGATAAGAAAAATTTGGTTATATCGGGGATAGATATAAGTTATGGTATTAGCAGGAACTAATGTAAATTTCTGTTCGGTTGGGTATAAGAGTTATGCCGGGTATAAAAAAAATTGTGTTTGGTAAATTATAGAGGAATAAGAAGAATAAGAGGAATAAGAGAAAATTATGTTTGGTTGGGTATAGAGGAATAAGAAGAATTGAGGGGATAAATATTTTTATTGATTATTTTGCCCTTTATGATATAATTTAAAATTAAATCAATTTATGATATTAATCAACCTTATAATAAATTTAGATTAATATTAAAAAATTCAAATAATATTTACAATTAAATATTAAATATTTAAAAATGATAGAAAATTTTATGGCAAGGAGATGGCAACAGGAGTGCAACCAGCACACATTTCTGGCAAGAAGATGGCAATAGGAGTTCAACCAGCACACATTGCTCTTAAACAAGATGACAATATTACTACAACCAGCACACATTATGGCAAGAAGAGGGCAACAGGATGACAACCAGGACACATTATGGTACCAAGATGGCAACAGGAGTGCAACCAGCACACATTTCTCTCTAACAAGATGGCAATATTACTACAACCAGCACACATTATGGCAAGAAGATGGCACCAGGATGACAACCAGCACACATTATGGCAATAAGATGGCAACAGGGTGAAAACCAGCTCAAACACATGTGAGAAATAATGACAATAATGTGCAAACACATGTGAGAAATAATAACATAACACAACCGGAAAGTTCTCCAATTATAGGGCCAACATAATAATTAGCAAATTCAATCACATAAAATTCAGTCCAGTAGGTTCATACGATCACACATTAGACAGTCCTTTACATTCACATTTCTTACATGCAATCACATATAATAGACTATTTTACAACCCCATTGTAAGCATACAATTCGATATAATATAATCCATTATATATCTAACTTCGACTATTCCATAACTGGTCAGTTATAAATGTGCGCAACTCGTCGCCTCTGCGTGATTCTGTAGTACCAACATAATCACCCGTTTTCTTGTCATCAAATTCCGTAGGTTGTTCCTCTAACTCTTCGTTAAAGATAGCATCTGTACCTTGGTGTCGTCGAATGAAATTGTGTATAACGCAACATGCCATCGCAATCTGACATTGGACTTTATATGGAAACGGTGTTGCAACAGTCAAGATCTTGAACCGCATCTTTAAAATACCAAATATTTTCTCCACCACATTTCTCAATTGAGCATGTCGATGATTATATAGGTCGCGCGGACTTCGATGAGTGCGCCCCCGTGTGTTTCCATCAAATTGGCTAATGTGGTAACGCTCCTCTCGATATGGTGCAAGAAATCTTTCTGTATTTGTATAGCCTGAATCTACCAAATAATATTTGCCTATAGATTTTACGAAACATGTACAATGTAAATTTTTATATTCCCTATGATTAAAGTAACGTAAGAGAAATGTGGCGTTCCATATACCTTCAGGCACTGTGAAACCTCCACTTTCGCAAGCCCATCGGAGTACTCGCATGTCAGCTACTGATCCCTCCCAACCAGTGCAGACAAATAGAAAGTGATCGTCAAAGGATACTGCAGCCATCATGTTTTGAGAAGTAAATCCTTTGTGATTCCGGAATCTCGGTTGCTTGCTCTTGCTGACAACTGCGGGAATATGTGTCCCATCAATCGCACCAATTGCATTCTGACAGTAAACATCAAACATACTAAGTCAATTAATAAAATATCAAAATGACATATAAGTAAAATCACTAATATAAAAGCATACATATCTTGAATGGGTGAAAATTTGCATTATCTCTAATTCGGGAATGCACCGGAACATTATTCGGCGGAAGTGTTATGTAATTGTCTTTCAACGTCACAATCGCTCGAAGCACATTGTTGAAATGTCGACTGATAGTTTCACCCGAATATTAAAATATTTCAGCAATTACCCTATTAGCCACCCCATGTCCTACGCAAAACATAAATATTCCTAACTGTTCTTCAATTGTCATATTGCGTGTGTTTTGTACCAATCCCTTTCGGACTAGCTCATCGCGCAGTGCAATGAAAGTCGTGGTCGGCATTCGAAACTAGTCGTACCCACGCTCAGGATGGCCATTCAATATATCACATATTAGCTGGTGCCCTGTAAATGGACGGGTACGACACGGTTGCTTTTCGACGGTTTGACTAAATGTCAAGTAACCTTGCTGAACCAACATCGCAAATACATCATTCCATATGTCGTCATCATCATCTAAAAGGTCCTTTAAAGTGGTATTGATTGTGGAGGAAAACACATTACCATAATTCGAATCACCTATTTATGCTGTAAGTACAATATAGATTCAACAGTGACAATCGCAACATATGACGTTGAAATACAACACTACTTCAAGCATTCTTGTTAATAAAGTCAATATTTAAAAAGTACATCAAACATCATGCAAACAAAATAGAATTGTCTTCTTAGCATAATACATAAGATGGCAACAGTCTGAGGAAATAAATAAAGGCATAAACATTTAAAACAAAACCTACAATCCAGAAAAGTATTGCTTATATATTACATTTTGGATTGCCACTTGTCGGTCAACCCACATTACTGCTAAGTCGTCGGTCATGGTCATAAAGAGTTTACGATTATTTGGATCTTTCGGTGCGTCGCCTGCAATAAGCACTCTTTCTGGAGTAATACCTGGCATCGCATACACTCGGGTCATGCAATCCTGAATGGTTGGAATAAAAGGTTTGTTCGTCTTTTCGCTCTGATAAATTTCATGGGCAAGCTCAAGCTTTTGCCTGCCTATTTCTACCATCTCAGAGATTACACTAAGCCCGGCATCAGGTTTGCGCCGCCGTCCCCCAGAGGACGAGGTATTTTTGGGTGGAGGGTTTGTGGGTTGTGGGGAGCGTGGTCGTTTTCCCCCGGAGCTATGACCGCTACCACTAGCACTACCTCCGACATTGGGGATTTCAGGAGTAGGGCTTGGGGAGTCGGAGGTTTGCGTCGCCCTGATATTCGCATATTGAGGCGATGCAGAAGATCCTGCTTCAAATGGAGTAGGTGAGATATTGAAAGCCGACATTCTTACCCCAAGTACAGTATCATCCTCACCAGCGGAAGATGAGGATGAACTTTGAACAGTTTCAGCTGCAGGCATAGTTGAAGAAAAACCATATCGGCCAGTGGCCGTTGTTTTTTCTGTCAAGAACGCCATATCCTTATATGCCGGAAACGGCCTATCTTGACATTTTCCGTATGCTGGATTTTCCTAGAGAAAGATTAAAGGAATGTATAATGTCAATTATGCGTATAGTACGCGAGACTTTAGAAAAACTTTATGACTTATAGGTTCAATTTATCGCTATCACTGCATCCCAGTCAGTTGAATCACCGGCAGTCGGGATATTATTAATATAGTCCCAGCCCCATCCACTCTTGTTGGCTAAACAGTTATAAAGCATGAAGGTGCGCTTTAAAACTTTTAGCCGATTCTTGATCTGTTCTTTGGTCAATTGCAAATTGGTCCTAGCATTGAATGCAGAAATGATGCGAACCCAAGCTACACTGGTGAACGACCCATTCACGTAGTTCCCCAATGTATGCTCTTCAGTGAGCAAAAACAAAAAAATTGTGTCCATACTTTCAGACCAATTTTGAGTTCGGGTATGAGGTTGGGCACGCTGCCCGGTACTACCCTCCTGAGAACCTAGGATATTAGGGAGCGGGTCGAAAGCCACACTCTTTCTTGCAAGAGTCTTTGTATGTTTCTTGAAGGGACGCATCTGGAATAAGAGTTATATGATGTATACGAAGGCACAATGATAACAATAATTAATGTACAAATTAAAGTGAATTACTTACGTAGTTCAATAGTGAAGCATACAAGATGAAAAAGGTGTAGTTCAAATCATTCGGTGCTATCTAATTGAACGGGTAATGCCGGGGAATTTCAATCATTGCAACTATTTAGTAAATTTAAATAGTAATTGACTCAATTGATTGCCAAATGGTATGGGGGTGCAGTGGATTGTAAATCCATCAGATACTTATGGCAACCGTCATCATCGTCGATATTTTTAGCAATTATCCGACAAAGCCGCTTTTCCAACTTTATATGTATGCCCATTTTGTGTGCTGGTTGTCAACATATTGCCATCTTGTTGCCATAATGTGTGCTGGTTGTCACCTTCTTGCCATAATGTGTGCTGGTTGTAGTAATATTGCCATCTTGTTAGAGAGAAATGTGTGCTGGTTGCACTCCTGTTGCCATCTTCTTGCCATAATGTGTGCTGGTTGTCACCCTGTGCCATTTTGTGCGCTGGTTGTGTGTATGCTGCCTATCACCCTATTGCCTTCTTATGTGCTGTTTGTGTGTATGCTGCCTATCACCCGATTGCATATTACTTTTTATAAATTTTTTTTGACTCAAATGATTGCCAAATGGTATGGGGGTGCAGTGGATTGTAAATCCATGCCATCCATCAGATACTTATGGCAACCGTCATCATCGTCGATTTGTTTATCAGATCTTAATCAACAGGTGGATAGGCCGCATACACACAAACATCACATAAGATGGCAACAGGGGATAGGAAGCATACACACAACCAACACACAAAATGCCAACAGGGTGACAACCAGCACACATTATGGCAAGGAGATGGTAATAGGAGTTCAACCAGCACACATTGCTCTCAAACAAGATGGCAATATTACTACAACCAGCACACATTATGGCAAGAAGATGGCAACAGGATGACAACCAGCACATTATGGCAACAAGATGGGAACAAGAGTGCAACCATCACACATTTTTCTCAAACAAGATGGCAATATTACTACAACCAGCACACATTATGACAAGAAGATGGCAACAGGATGACAACCAGCACACATTATGGCAACAAGATGGGAACAGGAGTGCAACCAGGACACATTTCTCTCAAACAAGATGGCAATATTACTACAACCATCAAACATTATGGCAAGAAGATGGCAATATTCCGAACCTAAGAATAAGCAATGGGGAGCAGGATCACCCATCGCAGAGGAGGAGCGGCACAGATCGGGCCCTGCGATTAGAGCTTGCTCGATGCCGTGGGAGGTAGAGGGGGAAGCGGTGCTCGGTGCGATTGAGGACGAGGAGATAGGCAGCTCACCTCGGAAACCGTGCGGCGGCAGGGGAAGAGCGGGGTTCGGTACCACCGAAGGATGACGGTGTGCGCAAACCTTGATGGCTCGGATCGGACCCACCGAAGAGGGGTTCGATCGCTGCGGTGGGAGGAAGGGGGGAGCTCGGTGCGATCGAGGAAGGGAAGAGAGTTTCAACGTCTCGGACAACGTGCGGCGGCAGGGGAAGCGCGGAAATGGCAATATTCCGACGGGGGAGGGTTCCGGCGAACCTTTGTTGGCTCCGATCGAGGAAGAGGAGAAAGAGGGTTTGTCTCGGGAAGCGCGGAGCTCGATCCCACTGACGGAGGAGGAATCCGGCGAAGCGCGAAGAGGGGCTAGTAGAGGCTAGGGGTGGGAACAAGCAGTTCCCACCCCCAGAAGGATTAAACTTGGAGAATTAAACTTAGTGGGCCATTGTTGTGTTCAATTATCCAAATATTACTCGCATGGTAAATATAAATAACTTGCATTGGTTGGTGAGATTGTGTAGTTAAGTTCTTGAAATCATATATTTTCTCGAGTACTAAGAGATTTTCAATATAATATGATATATTCTTCAAATCTTAATGGAAATGTTGATTTTGAATCGCAGGAGAGCCTCGTTTTGGCAGCTTCAGGAACTTCTTTTTAGCAGGAGAAAATCCTATCAATGGAATTCCATCATTGCCCAGACTAAGCAAGACACGGAAAAGAAGTTCGGTGGTTCCTTTAGCATCAAGGAGCTCCTTCAGCTACCCTGAGATGACTTGCAAACCTAAATGGTGGTGGCGCACGCTCGCTTGCATCCCTTACCTTCTACCTCTCCACAATATATGGTCCTATGCTGATGTAGTTTACCATCTCCACCCTCTGTTGGAAAATTATGAGTTCCTGGTGAACCCCTTCCTGGACACTGTAGCGTTAATGCCCAGTTGGCTCACGTACGCCCTTTTCATGGGCATCTACTTCTTTGTGGTTAGGAGGAATGAATCGCCCCATTTTCTGCGGTTCCACATTGCGATGTCCATGCTTTTTGACACGGGCAATCAGGTCTTGGGGACCGTGTGCACTTGGATGCCAAACATGGTCTACGGAGGTAGCTTGATGGTGCATTTCTGGTTGACGTTGGCATTCCTTCAGATGTACACGGTGCTCGATTGCATGCGGTGTGCACTTTCTGGATTGTACTCTGAGGTGCCCTTTGTATCTGAATCGGCTTACATTCACACTGATTTGAAGCTATTGAGATATTAGGACTCATCTCTATATCTCTGTAAGTACTTAATGCATAGTTAGAATAATGGATATGTATCTATGGAGATCGTGGCAGAGGAATAATAGTAGTAATTAGGCTTGTTGCCTTTTTCTTGAAATAGGATTAGGTTTTGCTAAATTGCACTACTAGTCCATGAACTGAGCATTAAGTTTTGTGTCAGTCAAACTTTCTGATGCCGACGATCAAGACCCTGAACTTTCAATAAGGTTTTATTCAAGTTCCTAAATTTTTTTAGTATGTTTCATTTTAGTCTTTAGCTTGGAATTATTGCTTGCACCATATTCATCTTTATATTTGTGCATCATGAGTGTTGCAGTGGTTCATCCTTCTCATATTTTTGGGTCAATGGTCAAAGTTTTATATAAAGAAAAGATTATAATTCAATGTTATAATACAGATGTATAGAGGCAATAATCTACCTTCTAATAGGAAGTATAGATCAGGACTAGTGTGAAACTATTTCAAGAGTTCAGGGATCATTAATGTCGAACCTAGAAAGTTAGAACCAAAATGAAACTCGGCTGCAAGTAGGGGTGTCAACGAGCCGAACACGAGCGAGCTGGGGTCGGCTCGTGTTCGGCTCATTTAATAAACGAGCCGAACACGAGCTGGCTTGCGAACAACAAGTTTAATTTTTATTTCTACTACCGGGTGAAAAGTTGAAAGAAAATTAAAAAATTAAAATTTTAATCTAATAATTAAAATTTATAAAAAATTGATAGCTTAAAATCTAAATAGTAAAATATATATATATATATATATATATATATATATATATATATATATATATATATATATATATATATATATATATATATATATATATATATATATATATATATATATATATATATATTTGAGATGTTATCGAGCCGAACACGAGCGAGCTGACCCCAGTTCGTGTTCGGCTCGTTTATTAAACGAGCTAGAAAATTCGGCTCGTGTTCGGCTCGTTTACTAAACGAGTAATTCAATCTCGAGCTCATTTTGAGCCGAACACGAGCTGGCTCGCGAACAACGAGCTGGATTGCCACCACCCCTAGCGAGCTGGATTGCCGCCCCTAGCTGCAAGTCAGGGGACTAGTGCAACTCACCATATTAGTTTTGTTTTGAATCACGTGGTGTTTTGTGAAATCAGAGTGGAAAACAAAGTGTTCCGGTTCATTGACTTTGCTCGATTCAGGGTGCCACAACTGTTGACACATGTGGGGCTCTTAATCTAACTATTAATTTTGTGTCTGTTCGATTCAGATTTTTTTTTTTTTTTCTTCTAATCAGAACAAATTTTGTTTCTTTGGCAGTTGATGCTACATTTTGGCTTCATAATAGTTGTTTTATGTAGTTTCTTGAGGGTTTGAGGTTTGATGTGCTTTGTAAGTGATAAAGTTATTGGAATAAACTATTCTCGAGTAAAGATGACAGGTGGAAGAAAAACAGTGTGCATCACTCATCAAATATTACTAGTGTAATGTACCGCCTAAATAATAAAAAAAAAATTAAAAAATATTAATAAAAGATATTTTTATAAAATTTTAAATAAATTAATAATAAATTAATTTAAATATATTATCAATCTATATTTTTAAATTCAACAGTTTATAAATAAATAAAAATATTATATATATTTTTTATTGAGAGAGTACAAAATTTAAATTGCGAGTTGTCAAAAGGTCTTTTTCACTTCGACTTCTGTCGTCTTGGGCCTTATCTTAAGCATCCTATATTGCACCATTAGACTCCCCAACTCCCCGTAGTGGCAAAGGAGGTGGTGGAGCAATAGCGGCAAAGGAGGCGGTGGAGCAACTCCTCACACTGCGTCCTTGACGCGCTCTGCTCTAGAGCGGGGAGGGTCGGGTTGAGTCGAATTGGCGTAAATTAAGACTTGGAGGACTTGCTTGCTCTTCCCCAATTTTCGGATCTGAAAGTAGTAACTCATTTTTTCTTCCTCTTTCGATTTTGCAGGTTAGATTGTTTGAGGGAGAAAAAAGGATTGATATTAGAGAGAAAAAATCAAGAGAGGGAGAGAAAGAATACGTATTAATTAAGAAGCACATTAATTATAGGAGGAGAGACGAAAAGCTTTGAGGTCCGTTGAATAGAGGATAGGAGGGGAGAGGAAAAGCCATGAGGTTTGTTGAATAGAGAGGATGGAAGGAAAAATCCGTTGAATAAAGAGGAGGAAAAAAGCCATAGTAAAAACAAAGGTGCTGCTGCCTCGTGGCAATTTTTTTGGAAAATAATATAGAGGTTTAGATTGGCCTTAACATTTGAGCTATTCTTTGCAAAGTTCCTCTTTCAAATTGATCCCGCGCGAAGCCGTCGGTAGATAATAGAGAAAAAATAAAAAATATTAATGAGATATATTTTTATAAATTCTTAAACAAAAATATAAGAATGGAAAAATTTTCACATCAAATTAAATAATAAATTAGTCCTAAATGAATAATCAATTTATATGTTTAAACTTAACAGTTCAGAAATAGATAAAGATATTACATCTTTCTGCCATTGAAAGAGAGAGGACGAAACCTAAAGTGCGAGTTGTCGAAAGGCACTTTTCACCTCGGCCTCCGTCGTCCTGAGCCTTAACCTAAGCATCCTATATTACTCCTTTAGACCCGCCGTAGTGTCGGAGGAGGCGGTGGAGCAACTCCTCGCACTGCGCCCTCAACGCGCTCCGTTCTAGAGTGGGGAGAGTCAGGTTGAGTCGGGTTGGCGTAGATTAAAATTTAGTGGACGTGCTTATTTTTTCCCAATTTCTGGATTTGAAAATAGTACCTATCATCTTCTCATTCTCGTTCGATTTTGCAGGTTAGAGATTGTTTGAGGGAAAAGAAAAGATTGATATTAGAGAAAAAAAAATTGGGAGAGAGAGAAACTAAACGGAATAGAACATATTAATTAAGAAGCACATTAATTATAGGGTGGGCTCCATCTCCGTTGAATAAAGAGGAGGGAAGGGAAAAATGCATGAGATTTCACCGGATGTTGGAGCAGTTTGGGTTAAGAAGATTATTCAATTTAAAAGAGAGATTCAATTCAAAAGAGGGATTGGTGAGGGTGAAAGAAGGGAAAAGTCGTGGAATGTTCAAGAGGCATACTGATTTCATCTCCGTTGTATAGAGGGGAGGGAAAGGAAAAAATCAGAAATTTCATCAAAATAGAATTTGGTGAGAGTGAAGAAAAAATTATCATGTGGCAAAAAGTATTAGAGATTCATATATTTGTATAGATTTTTAAACATGATTAAATACATTTGAAGTATTTAGAAGTTCGATTTTACTATTATTTTGAAATTATAATAGACGCTGAATCCATGATCAAAATAGTGTAGAATCACCTAGAGTTTCCAAAAAATCTCAATTTCAAAGAGATTAACATAAATCCTAACTCGAAATAAAATTTTTTTACCTTAGGCTCTAAGCTTTCCAAGCCTTCACTTGCTGTAGTAACCGTGATTTTTAAAATCCAAAAATCTGAGTTTAAATAATTCCCTGGATTGTTAAAAAGGCAAAAATAGGGAATTAATGGGACAATAGTAGCCCTAAAATACCGAATTTTGATCGGGGCCTGATCTCGAAAATCTGAGATCACCATTGCGATCGTCTCGTCGAAACATGAAAAGTTGATATACATATGTCGACGATCCGACGGTCGGATTTTCCGCAAAACAGTAAAGAAGAATGGGCCCCACAACTTAAGTTGTGAATAGTAACCCCTGATTTAAATCCCTTTTGATCATCGTCGGCCGTTTCGCCGTCTGGACACCAAACATAGGGGTATGAGTAGTCAATCCTAGCTATTTTCGACGTTCTGAGCGCAATCGCAATGACGGAATTCGCGTTTGGCGATCCGGGTGCATCGAAGTGCGTGCGTCGGTTTACGACATACAGAACAAGATGGCCCGAGATTTCATACGAGCACCAAATCAAACAAATGAATAGCCTACTTTGAAGGTCTCGACGAGCCGGACGTCGTGGCGAAATCTGTTTCGCGATTCGTCGAGCAGATTTTCTCGAAAAGCGTGAAAAAGCCGAAAAAAGCATGTGTTCTTGCAATAAACTTGATATTTTATGTATTAAATATTGCAAGATTAATTCATTGAGGTTCTGAGAGCATTTGTTACATTCAGAAGGGGTCTTGAAAGCTAGGGTTAGGAGTACAAGGGTTGTTTTGCAAAATTTACAAAATCTTGCAATTAATGCAAGTTACCTCTTGGTCTTCTTAGGCTAGATACACGAGGGGTCTGGGGATGATTTCGAAGCATCAACTCTCCTCTGATTTCTCCAGACTAATCCCTGAGTGCTGGAGGCCGAGGAGCACAAGCCCTTTGAGTGTTAGCCCGAGAGAGAGAGAGAGGAAGGAAGGTTGGACCAAACCTTTACCAAGTTGGAGTTGAAGTTCCCTGTGGTGTTCCACAGTACCAGAGGAGCATTTGGAGGCTTGCTGAGGTTGCGCGAAGTGGGAGGAGTGAAACCAGCTTCTTCCTTCTTCATCAACTCCGGCCAAGGTAAGGTCCTCTCAAACCCCAGTTTGTTTTAGCCCGAGACCCCTAGCAGTAGGTTAGTTAGGATCTTGTGATGCTCTCTGCAAGGCCTGAGCTTCCCATGCACGATGGTTAGCCGACGGGAGAAAACTCTTGCCGGAAACCTAAGTAGCTCCACCTCGGAAGAACTCCGCAACCAAAGAACCAAAGTGAAAAATAAAATGATGGGTTTCTACTGGAGGAGATGAGGATCATCTCCACCAAAATTGGTGGAGTTTGATCAAGTGTGGAAGTGGCAGTTCTAAACCCTAGTTTTTTGGGTTTTGCATGATTGGCCGAGCCTTGCGCTCCGGCGCCGGTGAGCCACCCCACCGCCGGCCACCTACTCAGAACTCTTCCTGGGTGTGAGAGGAGTGCATCCATGCACTTGCATGGCATCCATGCCGCACCAAAGTGGCGCGACCATGGATAACCCGAAATGAGGTCAAATCTCGGCCGCCGGCGCTCCGGCCATCTCCGGCCGGGGAGGGTTGGTCGGGAAGTTTCCTATGGTCCTTTAGGACAATTCCATCCATGTTGGAGGGCTTTAAAACGCCTCTGTAGAAATTCACCATTAATGGAGTTGAAGCTCCAATCCGAGCTTGGCCCCGCCGCGCCGCCGCCGTGTCCTGTTGCCGGCCACTGGCTCAGGAAGGTTCACTGAGTGATTTGGCACCTGTTGGTGCATTTGGTTGAAGCCCAGAAGCTCTGGTTGAGTCATCACGAATTTCAAGGTTTAAGCTCCATCTTCTTCACCTTGCCGCAGCCAACCTTGAGTGCAAATGATGGCCCAGACTTGCTGGGAATATTGCCTAAGCCCTATAGAGCATTTCCTTCCAAGTTAGAGTGAGTTTGGTTCAGTGTTTGCAGAGAACCAACCTGGGATTTGGTTTATGTGTTTGTTAATGAATTGTGCACACCTAGTGTTTGTGAAAATGCCACAGAGAAGAAAACATTGGAATTAGCTTTCGAGTTGAATATGAAACTTGCTTCTAAATGTCCCCTGAGCTTGATGCTCACTTCAGATCAAGATGGATCTGTGTGGACTGATGTTTGGAGCATTGTGAGAATGGTTAGTGAGCTAGGTCATGGATCTCTTTGATCCAGCAGGTTCTGGGCTGCCTAATGGTGAGCCTAGGTGTTCTTGAGTTCCCAGAAGACTTATGTTCCAAATTATTTTATGGTTGCACTGTTAGATTAAAAGATATAGTTAAACAAGCTCTAAAAGGAGTGTTTTGGTCCTAGGTCTGTTCTAGGCTGTTTGCAAAGCTGCGACAGCGAGTTCTTGACTAATTTGGGGTCACTGGACGCGATGCTCGCGTTAGATTTAGGTTTCGATGATCCGGAGAAACAAAAATTCAATAAGGCTATGTTAGTAAGGTATTTTATGGCCTGAAGTTTTCCTCGGGTTCCGTGCTGCCGCAAATTGGTGAGCACGGTGTTCAGCAAGTTAAATGTCACCCGCTGGAAGTGACAGTTCGTTAAAATGAGTTTCCAGTTGAGAGAACGAGCGAAAACAATGCTCAAATGACACTATTGTTTAAATAATTAGAGATTTTAAGTTGATCTGGAGAAGATCTGGGTTTATGTTAGGGTTAGTGGGACAAAGTTGATCCCTGATCATTATTTTGATTCAGGTTTACTCGGTGACTCTGGTTCTGAGCATACAGTGGATACAGTTCGCCTGCAAAACGACAGGTGGGTTTATCTTCGGTCCGGGCTTTATCATTTCGGCCCTCTGTGTACGGTATTGGTTGGACCCCTATTTTTGGTAGCTTAATCATTATCTTGAGCCTATCTTCCTTTTGAATTTAGTTGCAAACTGCTTTATGCCTGATTATGATCTTCACTATTGATCTTTACCTTATATGATTGATGTTTAGTTGCTTCCAGTGATTATAGTAATATTCTGGACATTGCCATGCCTGTTTGATTATCAATAGATGTTTGAGCCTGCTTTCTTGTCTTTCACCTGTTATGCTGCTAAATACATGATTTTATTAAATGAATGTTTTTACCGAGCTTCGTAGGGTCGCCTGAGTCTGTTCTTGTTTGATAGGACAAAGGCAACGCTCTTCGAGGTTTGGACCTAAAAACCTGTTTTCAAAATGGATTTCTCAAAAACATGTGTTTAGTTTTGCATGATTGGTTCTCAGTTGCTTCCAGATATTATGACCCTATTCCTGTATATGAGTTGAGATTCAGTTGATTCTGATATTGCATCCTTGATTGGATTAGTTGATGATTATTCCTACATATGAGTTGCTGCTTTCCTGTTGATCAAGAATGATGCTGCTAAACACATAATTTATACAACTAATGTTTTTACCGAACATCGTAGGGTCGCCTGAGTCTGTTCTTGTTTGATAGAACAAAGGCAACGCTCTTCGAGGTTTGGACCTAAAAACCTGTTTTCAAAATGGATTTCTCAAAAACATGTGTTTAGTCTGCATGATTGATTAGTCTGCATGATTGGTATTCAGTTGCTTCTAGATCTTATGATTTGATTCATGGATATTTGTTATACCTAAATTCCAGCACTTCTGATTATTCATAGTTGCTGTTGATTGATCCTACATTTAGAGTTGTGATTTGTGGATGATCTTGCTTTGAGTTGAGATGTTGTTACTGTTGCATCCCAGAGGGGATTGATTCTGGCTGGTTGCCGATTACCCGGTCTGTGGACCGTGAGCTTGAGCATTTGCATTGATCGCCCGCACCGCTGTACGTCACGAACATATCCGGGGTCGCTCCCTGTGCGCTTTGTTCTTTACCGGTAAAGTGGTTTGTTGAAAGACCCGTGACCCCCAATGGGGGAATGTCAGCTAGGTTGGTGCTAGGTTGGGCAGTTTCCCTGAGGTCTTGTAGACCAAAATGGTGGCTTCTGATTGGGTAACTTGTTATTTCAGTTGTTGATGCATATGTTGCCTATTTATCCTGTTTTTATCATTACCTATTTGATTGGTTATCCGTTTCTTCAGTATACTCTTGATTAAACTGTTATCTGCTTACATATTGATGAATTATTCGCTTCTTCAAAATACTCCTATTGAGATCTATATATGCCTTATGGATTGATTAATCACTCGCTTCATAATCATGCTTACCTAATATGTTGATTATTACTATCCTCTAGTATTGTATACCAGTAGGTACGATATGCTATTTCTCGGCTCGTCGTGCCCACTGGGATACATGTACAGTGTATCTCACACCCCCTGGGTGACCATTTTTCAGGTCGAGCGGGTGCTGGGATGTCGGGACGAGTTGGCGAGGTATCGATATAGAGGTTGACCCTGGACAGCCGAAAAGTTTGTGTAATTGATGTTAGAGAAAAGAAATGTAATTCGGTGGTATTATTTGTAAAGTTAATTTGTAATACTAATTTCTAGTTGTTACGTAGTTAGTAACTCTGAGGTTGTTGCCAGCTAGCCGTGCATATATAGAAAAGGCTCAATCCCAAAGGGGATTGTGACTCTTCTATATATGTGGCGAGCTGTCATTGTCCTGGATGTTTTGTAACTCTGATTTAAAAAAAAAAAAAAATTTAGACGCTGACTTTTGAACTCGGGGCGTGACACTTGCTCCAAAGGCTCTCTCCACTCCACTGAGCTGATCTCCAAGCCTTCACGTTTTCTCCACCTTGGGAGCCTCCAACGAGCGGGAGAGAGAGAGAGAGAGAGAGAGAGAGAGAGAGAGAGAAAGATAGAGAGAGAGAGAGAGCAGAGGGTAAGGAAGGAGAGTTTCTCTCTATTTTTTTCTCTCCCTGTGTGTACATAGGTGGGGCCGAGTGAGCTGAGACTCACTTATAAAGGGGTTGTAACAATATCCCCAAAGGCCCCCAAAACTTTTTTATTTACACAAACTTACCATTCTGTCAGTGATAGATTTCGGGCGCCCGCAGGATGATTCGAGGGTTCGAAGCTTCATAGCTACAACACCCTTCACTCACTCTCGGGTGTCTGCAGGACTATCCGGGTGCCCGACTCCTCGCGCCCGAGCACTAAGGCGCTCTCGGGTTGAGCGTCCGCACGCGGGCGTTGAGCACCCGATTCCTGGATCTGATTGTGCTTTCGAGTGCCCGTAGGACCTTGTGGGCATCTAAATCTTGTCTGAAGCTGGTTTTTCAGCGGTTCGAACTCCGTTTTGATCCGAATTAATTCTAATTCGATCCAAACTCATTCTAAACTATTTTAATCATGTTTTTACACATCCATCATGATTTAATCCATACTTTGTCCATTTAGTCAAAGTCGGTGCATTACAAAAATAGCGTTCAATGGTTTGTACTTTAAAACAAAGGACCACTTTAAGGATAGATTTTTTTTTTGCAAATTTGTTTGATTTGGGTGTTAGGGTTGCCCAATATGAGCAATTTTGAAAAGGCAACAAAGACGATCGACCTAGTAGAGTCGAAGGTAAGATTGGAGCAAAGGCAAGGAGAAAAATATCTCCTTGAAAGAAGAATGCTCGGCTTAAGTGGAGCCGAGCCAATCAAACGAAAGCAAAGAATCTGTTGATGAAGCCGATGTCTATGCGGTTGAAATGGTGAATAACAGCCAGCCGTACAAATGTGCACTTTTAAAGCCGAGCAAGACTAGCGACTCTAAAGCTTGAGTCTCATCTGTTACCTATTCGTTCGACATATCTAAAACCAATAAGATTTTCGATCGGTTATTTAAAAATGGTCAAATTAAACTCCAAGAGGGACATACTCTGCCCCCTTATAAAGAGTTGAGAAGAAGGAAATACTATAAATGCCACTATTTGTGGAGCTATCGGACTAGTGAATGTACAACCTTTAAGAGGCAAATTCAAAAAGAAATTGATGAGGGTTGGCTATTCGTTGCTGACCAAGAAAATAAAAAAAATGAAAGTTGATAAAAATCCTTTTCCTTCTCAAGTCAATATGGTGGAAGCGGAGGGAAAACAGCTAGCTCGGCAAGACAACTTCCAAAAAGATGTGGCCGAGGCCAAGCATAAGCTTCGACTATATATTCAATGCAAGGCAGAGATGTCATGCAGGGATTGGGAGGCCATCGTGCACAAGAGAAAAATGATCAATAAGTGGAAAGAGTTCTTGATCTTTCCCAAAGAATAGGACCTTAACTCCGATGAACACCAATTGGAGGAATACTTAGATAAAGGGTTCAATGAAGAGATGGCCTGCCAATTTGAAATGTCTTGAAAGAATTTTATCACACAAGTGACAAAGAGAGCCGAGAGAAGCACATAAGGCATCCTTTCGGTGTACAATAGTGGAGCCAGAGATTACGGCCCATAAGGTACCACCCTGTATGGCCGAGACCCAAACCCGAGTTTGAGAGGGTGACCGAAGGGGAAATAAAGGCCTTCAGTTGAAGACTAGTAAATAAGCATGGAATCTAGCCATAGCTGAGAACATGGGAGAGGCGAGGGATTCTGAGGGAGCACCTCAGAATGGTGCAAACACCGACAAACGTGTCGGTCAATCATTGGTTCACAGTAAGGGGACCGGCCAAGTGGTATAAACCAGTCATAACCAATACATAAAAACGGCGGCAGTAAAGAATGCAAGCCAAAATGAAAAAAAATACTGGGAAGAGGTGAAGGGGATGAGGCAGAATACATGAAAATGGCCCGAGCAGAAGTTCCCCTCACGGCCCATGAAGAATGATGCTAAGGCGGGTGGTTCAACTACACTGCCTTGGTTAAAATCCAAAGTGGTTCGCTCAATTGTTGTGAAGTCGACAAAGAAGGACCTCTAGAAGGAGTTGGAGAATACAATTTTTGCGTTTGAGGTAGTCGCCAAACGAGAGCGATGACCGCCTAAGAAAAGAGAGGTCAGGTCAAAGGAGAAATTCTTGGCTGAAGAAGCAAAGAATCTATTGCTGGGGCTTTGAAAGAACAAAGCCGATGTGGGCAAGAAGAAAGTATGTAAAGATTCAACTGATAAAGCTAATGAGAATGAAACAAGCAAAAAATGTTAGTTCGACTAAAAAAAGTAAGTCCGAAGAAAAGATAACAAAATTTGAATGATGACAGCTACATTTAATGACCAAAAGGTGTGACTAATTGAGGTCATCAAATGTGAAGTGACTACAAAAAGTGGCCAAGCACGACCATTGATTAAACACTGATAGTTATCCGAACGTTCATTGAAAAAACTATCGGGGGGCGAGGCATTGTTGATGTTCAAAAAATCGCACCAGGTGGTAGAGGTCCCGACCCACGCGCCTAGTTTAAGAAGACAAGGACACGTGGTGCACTAAGAGCCGAAAAAAGAGCACATGAAGGTGGAGCGACTTTAGGTAGGAACGGTCGAAACGTGGGGCATAACTTACGCGGTCGTGGTTACTGCACCCCCACTACGTGAACCGATCAATAATGTGGGCTGACAAGAAATTACTACAAATAATAATCTCGAAGACTGTAATAAAGGTCTTATACCTTGAACAAGACCACCCCTTACTTTTCACTGCAATTTACATCTTTCTCTACGAGTAATCTAATCTACAGCCTTCAATTCCAGCATCTATTGTTTTTCTAGTAAAGAGCATAATTTAATTTTTAGAGTTTTTCTAGTAGTAGTAGTTATCTTGTATTCAATTCTTTTCAGTGAATATAATTTATTCGGTTCTTTAAGTCGAGTCTACGTTTCATTTCAATTCAAGTGTTTGTTTGTGAGAGAGAATCTGGTTGAGTTGATCACTTCTCAACCTGATCACTTGATTTCGAGGTGCACTTCGAGGGTCATTCAAAGAACTGATCTTTGACTAGGCTCGTCTGACACGGTCAACGGTCCGCCTTCGGTTCGAACCAAAAAGTAGGATTAATAGGATAATAATGATAATAAAATAGCTGGAAAGTACAACAAGCATGCATGGAGATGTATAAAGAAAGTGACGTGGCAACCACGGAGCCGTGCCAAAAGCTGGATCGATTACTACTGCTCAATACTGAATCATGAAAATTTGTCAAATCGTAGCCAAACTAGGTCGAATCGCAACCACTCTTTCGAAAGAGCTCACCCGACCATGGGATCGATTAGGTCACTATGGTGGTGATTGGGGAGCGAGCGTCAAGTGGCAAGTTATCATGCACAATGGTCAAAGACGATAGTAGTAGAAACCAGACATCGTATCTACAATGTACCATAAGCATCCACTACTACTACTAGTCCATATGTCAATAGGCCAAGGTTCAATCTTAACTAGCATGCTTACTACATGACAATATTGGAAAGCAATAACAGTTATGTAACACGGACCAACTACACATGCTATTATCATATCTATCATGGGCATATACTCAGTGGATTTGCATGCACATAACATAGTTTCCATGCCAATTTATCACAAGATCTTATAGATAGTTAATAAGTTAGATAGAAGTGAGGAGAAGGTAGCATCATAAGGCAAGTCATTATATTGTTTGTTCAATGTCGGTTGTATTAAGGTGAAGAGTATGTCCAACATGTCTCAACTATTACCAATAACAACAAAAGCCATTCTGGCCAAAAACAAGTACTATTGCTACTCCTAGTCTATATATCATCATGTATGTATTTTAGTTCAACTAACATGTTTTCTAGATGACAAGTGAATACAACAAGAAGTATATATGAATAGCTTACAACTAAACATGTTAATTATGGAGAATAAGTAATCTGATATATAGGTCACCATGGATAAAATGGTGTGAGCTACTCCCCTACTAGAATCTCATTAATAACCGAATAATCAAAGAGGGGTGAAAGACATAGAACTGAACTAACAAGGGTTTTACTAAACCTACTTCAGATTGAAACATCCGCCTGTTCTCAACAAATATAAGTACTCAATACTACCCGCGACCTCTAGGTATCAATGAAACCAAGAGATAACATCAATATATCATTATCAACCCCGAAGGTCACAACCACATGAAACACGACCATAACGAAACCCTGGCCAGCAGCAAGCATGGCCACAACCTAACATCCCAACCATTCGACTTTGCCATGTAAGGGCTCGGTTTTGATGTTTTGTGCACTATTTTGGTCCGAAACCGACAATGCTACCCGTGCATGGCCCAACTTATGTGCCATGACACCACACGCTGAACAGTAAGCATCTATGATACATAATAACCTATCAACAACACTCCAAGACAACACTAGAGTATTCGGGGCAACATTTCAAAATTGGTAACCGAATTATCTCCAAACACCAATTCAACACAATGGGACTTTGCTTCAGCCTCAAACATCCCGAATTACATTGTTTGGGTGTCAAGATAGCAGCACAAAGACCGCACAGCCATCAGAACCTCGATCACAAAATTGATTCAAAAAGGATTTTGAAAACATCAATTTTGGTAGTACTAGAAGCTCAACTAACCTCTACACGACCATAAGAGTCGCAATTGGGCAACCTGTACCTCGGAAACATGCTAAACATTAGAAGATATGGCCAATTAGGGTGATTCAGATATGAATTGGCCCAAAACAATGCTCCCACAACCAAATCAGTCCTGAATGGTTTCGAAGCTTCATTTTTGGCAATGGAACCGCACACAAGCTTTGTTTGACCAACAAGAGGCTCGATCGCCAAGGCTGGTCACAATGTGGAGGCTTGATTTGTCAAGTCCCAGATTACAATGGAAGCCCCCTGGCACACTAACAGACTCGTCGTATGCATGGGGATATCTCGTACATACGAAGTGTAAAATACACACACACTGTAACACTTGAGAAAATTCGGATCGCTATACTAGACTTTGACCAAATTGGGCAAAGTACAGTCAGGAGTGGTCTAGACAA
Source organism: Tillandsia leiboldiana (assembly GCA_029204045.2). NCBI lineage: Eukaryota > Viridiplantae > Streptophyta > Magnoliopsida > Poales > Bromeliaceae > Tillandsia > Tillandsia leiboldiana. The sequence continues at coordinate 2,374,930 of CM055081.1, read as the reverse complement.
TGTACGAGAAGTTTTTCGAAAGTTTCGAAACGATTGGAAGTGACTTGGACTCTGTAGAGTGATGTTAGGAAAATTTTAAAAAATTTCTAGTGTTTTTAGCTCTCGGGGTCCGGACTGTTACGGATTTTATGTTGGCATATTTCGTGATTTGAGTCGGAGTCTTGAAGTGATCAAATTGTCAAATCAGCAATCGAAGACTCAGAGAAGATTCCTCAAGGAGCTCAAGATGACACTCAGGTATGATTAAAGTATTCATGGTGATTTAAGTTTATTTACAATCTTTGGAATCATGAATTTATCGAAACCGAGTTTAGAAGAGGTTTTGGGAACTTGGTTTTTATCTTATAACTTATTTTAAGTTTGGATTTCGGTACATGGTTTGTTTTGTTAAACTTATCTTTGAAAAATTCATTATTTTACATTGAATACCGGAACCACACTTTAAGTTCCTCAAAACCCGTCACAAGATTTTCTGGAATTTGCCTGGGGTACCGGTACCTGACTTTGAGTACCAGTACGCAATAGAAAATTTTGTCTGTTGCGTGATTGAGTACCGGAACCTGCCTTTTAGTACCGATACGCAATGTTCAGTTATGATATGTATGTTAAACTGACTTTGATTGTATTCCAAAGGTTATAAATAGATACTTAGGGTTTCTCAAGAGGTACCGACCAACTCAGAAACATCTGAGAGCAACCCTAGATGCTAGGTTTTTATCGTTCTTCTTTTTAACATTTTTTAGGTCAATTTGACGGTTTTCACGATATGTTTTTTGTAAAATTGATCTAATCTTTGCTTAGAGATTTCATCTATGGTTCTCTAATGTTATTCTAAGCAAAGAATCACCATCGAAGCCTATACTTTCGTTACGGCTGAGTTTGCGTCAAGGATTTGACGTGGCATCGTGGATTCGATGTGTTGAAGGCGTTTCGTGGATTCGAAACGTGTTGCTCGTGGATTCGAGTGGCGTTCGTGGATTCAGACGTGTGCATTAGACCTGTAGTCGGTGAGCGCAAGATCCAAAGAAGTTGAAGGAGGGGTTGGAGTTCGTGGAGTCGGTAATCACCTTGTTATCTTTCTATTCTTAGTGGATTGTTATTGCGTGTTGGTCCCGTGGGTTTTTTACTCCTGGTTGGAGTTTTTCCACGTATATCTCGGTGTGTTGTTTTTATTTTCCGCATTTATTTTAAATTGCACTGAGATTTGGTTTTTGGATATTATACCTATTCACCCCCCTCTAGGTATTTGATAGAACCTATTTAGATCCTTAGGGATCCATAACCTACACTGACTTTACTTGCAAGGTCTGAACCTCCTTTGCGAGGAAGCATGGGGAAAACCTTCGGGGTACGGACCTTGTGGATAGGTTCGGACGGCCCCCGCGAACCCAGGCAGGACCCATTGGGGGTCCGGACCTTGGAAGAAAGTCCGGACCACGACGGTTTGGTTTAGGTGGGTTGAGGCCGGTTTAGGGATTAAATCGGTTGGCCCAAACAGGGTTTAAACCCCTCGTTGCCACCCCCTCTCGTCCCAAACACATTTACACTCACACAGATTCCCTCTCATCCACTCTCTTCCTTACTTGTTTTCTCCTCTCTCTCTATAGAATCCAACCCTAAAGCTAGGGTTTTGGAAGAGAAAGCTTGGGGAAAAGAATGAGAAGAAGAAGTGGAGGAGGAGGAGGACCTTGGAGCTTGCTTTCTCAAAAAGGTAAGTGGATTTCACGAATTTTAAAGTTAGAGTTTGCGTTAAATCCTTTGAAAACAGGTTATTTGAGTTCCCCATGAGATCTAAATTGGATTCTCGCAAGAAATCTTGAGATTTTTTAGGGTTTAAAATTTAAATAGGATTTTACGATTTTGAATGGAAACTTTGGATCTTTATGGGTTTTGATCTTTTTTGATCTTGTAAATTCTTAATTGTGAACCCTTGAAACTCACCTAACATGTTTCTATTATAGCTGATAGTTATATATATATATATATGTATATACATAGAGAGAGAGAGAGAGAGAGAGAGAGAGAGAGAGAGAGAGAGAGAGAGAGAGAGAGAGAGAGAGAGAACTAGGCTACTATGCTATCGATAGCGCCAAGTTCTTGGTGCTATTAGGTTTTTTACCATTGGATGAGGAGATGTGTGGTTAGGATGATTGTTGGCCCCTTGGGTTAAGTGGGTGGTTGGAAAAATTTTTACCCTTGGATGAGGAGATGTGTGGTTAGTATGATTGTTGGCCCCATGGGATAAGTGGGTGGTTGGAAAAATAGTATGATTTAAAGGGTGAAAATGATCCAAGGGATAGATCTAATGGTGGAAAATTTGGTAGCACCAAATGCTTTGTGTTATTTATAACATAGTAGCCGGACTATATATATATATATATATATATATATATATATATATATATATATATATATATATATATATATATATATATATATATATATATATATATATATATATATATATATATATATATATATATATATATATATATATATATATATAGTAGAGCTTATATACTTTCAAAAGTACAAGCCCAAATATGCTTATGAATTTTTTACCATTAGATTTGTATTGAGATTTGTGCTATTTACTTTCTCTTTCTCTCTCTTTGGTTGAATTTACAATAGCACAAATTTCAATACAAATCCAATGGTAAAAAAATCGCAAGCATAATTGGGCTTGTGCTTTAGAAAGTATATAAGCTCTACTCTCTCTCTCTCTCTCTCTCTCTCTCTCTATATATATATATATATATATATAATTAGGCTACTATACTATTAATAACATTAAGTCATTGGTGCTATTAAGTTTTTTGCCCTTGGATGAAGGGATGTGTGGTTAGGATAATAGTGGACCCCCAGGGTTTAGTAGGTGGTTGGAAGAATAGTATGATTTAAGGGATGGAAATAACCAAAGGGGTAGATCTAACGGTGAAAAACTTGATAGCACCAAATGCTTGGTGCTATCGATAGCATAGTAGTTGGACTATAATATATATATATATATATATATATATATATATATATATATATATATATATATATATATATATATATATATATATATATATATATATATATATATATATATATATATATATTGATATATTGATTTTTGAAATATTAAAATGGTCACTCTGACGGCGTCGTCGAGCTAAAGATTGTGGTGCTTTCGAATCTTTAACTCGATAACCGAATCTCTAAAACATGCAATTTTTGCACGATAGTCGAATCGAAAAATCAGTTTTCGATGAAATCGAAATAGTCGCGGCAAATACACGCAGAAATTCATGAAAACCAGTCATTTTTTATTATTTTGGCTTTTGGCATGCTTTTTGAGAAAAAATTGATATTTGAATTTTGAAATTTGGAGGTTGAAAATCCCAATTTGGGCACTTTGGGACGTAAAGGTTGTAAGAAAATAAACGGATATGCGCAGCGGAAGAAAGATACGTAATTAAAAATTTTCTTAAACCAAAGATCACCTCATGTTTTGTTTTAGATCGTTAAAAATAATCTAATTGATCTTATCAATTAGGATTTAATTTTTACCTTGCGCGGGTCTAGATCACCGCGAAGCCGACGATCGTTGGTAAAAATTGTTCGTCCTTGCTAGCCGCGCACGCGCCCGGCCTCTACTCCTGTCCACACGGAACCACGCCCTTGATCGAAATAGTCGATCGCCTTGATTCGCGATCCGATCACGAATTAACTCTTGCGTCGATGTAAGGAGGATGAATCAATCTTCTAATTGTGCTAGCAATCTTCCGAAGATCGAGAACGATGAATTAATTATGGATGACTTGAGGAAGAGGGATAGGATAGGTGGCTAGGGTTTTCTTATTCCTTTTTTTCCCCTCTTTTAAAATATGTCACATATGACATATATTTATAATGAGAAAACCCTAATCCTAATTCTAATCCTAATCGAATCCTAATCGGATTGGATTATCCATTATCCTTAAGTTAGTTTCTATATGAATTGAATCCGAATCCTAATTTGATTCGTGTGTAACATTTACACATAAGTCCTCCAAATATTTACTAATGATTAGCAAATACACCATGCAACTTTTGCACTTAAATACCTCTAATTTATAATAATTGCAAATTAGTCCTTTTACTAATAAATTAGTAAACTTTAGTATTGTGATTATAATTAATCCATTCTATAAACTTCTTTATCATCTCCATAATATCGATCATGCGCGATTACTTATGTGTTTGACCTAATAGGTTCAATTCTGTCTGGTAGTGAGATATGATGCGATCCCCATCGGCATCATCATCGAAACTCTTTTTGATGGATCAAACACTTTTGATTCTTCCATCGTATAATAATTATTCGCCTATAATTATTCTTATTGGTTCCCACGATCCACCAGTGACGCCTAGCAGCATATAGTGGCAATCCAGTCAGAAGTGAATATTGGACTGAACCTCTAGGTGCAGTTACCGTACAATACAATCCTTCTATCGCATAGTCCCAACTGAGTGGAGGTCATGGAATACTCGTCAAACCCTATCACCCGTTATATGACAAATTTGATAGGACAGAAGCTCATATGGTTACTCTTGGAAACACCTTTCCATGAACCATATTACCCCGGCCGAGGATTTCTGAGCTCTGCCTTACAAATAGCATAGGACTAATTATCTCTCTACCGAGAGCGATAGATCCCCTGTAAACAAACACCTATTCCTAATATGAACCGATTGCAGCCAACATATACTACTAAGACCCGTGACTAGGATCAGAGTTTATTGCATAGTCAAACTACAGTAGCCTCATATTGAATGGCCGTGGTGTCGCAGGTCTAAGGATCAGTTGTACCACTGCAACATCGAATCAGTTACTGACGAATGAGTAGACATCCATGTAACTATTCGTAATTGGTCACGCTCAGTGCCCTTGTTCTCTAACAACCACCTACACGTTCGCTCCAGTGTCCCCACACTGATGACTTGAGACTCGTCATCCTAAAAGAGAGCGGCACATACATCAATCTTACCGGATCAATTATCGTCCCCATGATGATCCTCCGATTGAGAGCATTTATGATTTAATCACCAATAATATGTATCTCAAATTCTTAACTCTTAAGAATATACATTATCATCTCATTAATTGAAAGGACGATTCATGGACACATTAAACATGAATGGCATAAAATGCCCAAATAATAATAAAGATCAAGTATAAATATGTCCCATAGAAAAAAAATGCGTCAGCCTGATAGGCTTTTGGGGCATACAACTAACAAAGGTAAATTGACAAATTGTTATAAAAGAGGCTTAGGGTTAGCTTAGCCTAATTAAAAACCCTAACTTTTCCCTAACCCCCTTTCTCCCTCATTCTCCACACATATCCTTTCCCCTTGGTCCGTACACCTCCCCGCCGCTGCTGTCATCGCCGGAGAAGACATCTGAGGTTTTGGGGCTCTTCCCCTTTGATTACGGGCGCCCAAAACCCTGGCTGCCGCTACCCTGCCACGCTTGCCCTAGCCGCCTACGCGTGCGCAGCTTGTCCGCGCGCCGTCCGCTTACGCGCTGCCTGTCCACGTGCTTGCCTGAGCCGCGCGCAGCACCCGCACGCATCCGCACCCGAACGTTGCGCACTGCTCAACCCACGCGCCAGTGCCCGCGCGTTGCCTACGCGCGCGCTGCCTGGCCGCCCTGTTAGAGTTTTATTTGATTTTAAACTTGTATTTGGCCTTTGTGCTTTCTGGGTGGCCCAATATGAATGGGCTTTACCTGAGAGCCCATTGCCTTAGCTCTCCATATATGATGTTTGGTCTCACATTGGGTACTCATCACATGTGGAAGCTATTTATATACTCCTTCACATTTGCTTGTGTATACTCCTTCAGAAAGTGAGAATAGAGGCTTCTCCTAAACACACACGGGCGCACGACCCTAGCACGAGCCGAGTCAGGTCGGGTTGGGTCGGGCGGGCGGCGGCCTGCGCGATCTTGACCCTATTCTCTTTTATTTTTGTTTGGCTTTACCTTGACTTAGGAAGGGCCTTATTGGGTTACCCAAGAGGCTTGCCTTGGGAAATGCCTATTGGGCTGCCCAAAGGCCTCCTCGGTAAGGTCCAACAGCTAACCCGAGATCTAGCTATTGGACCCTGCCTCGAGGTGGGTTTGAGCCCTATTTATACATGGGGGTTCTTGGTTAAGTCTAGAGCTAATTCTGATTTACAGTACTGCACTACACTGAGCTTTATACTATACTCTACACTTATCTTTACCGATCTTTATCTTTTAGTTGTATCTCTGAAAGTTGACGGGTTCGCTCTACACCATCCCGAACTCGTGCCGACGTGGTAGACAATGGTTGTTGTATCGCCAGGAGTGATTGTCGGAGCCTCGCACATGGAGGGGCAATCTTGCTTCTAGGACAGTGCATCCGCACGCCTCGACTCACAGACTTCATCTAATCGCTACTATTTTTTTATTAATAGTATAGTAGTAATTTTCATGATAAATTAGATTTGAATATTTCAGATTTAAATCAATTGAGTATTATTTTACTAAAAGAATTTATAAGAAAAGATTTTCCAACACGCCCTGCCACAGCCGCGCCCTGTCAGGCATCGCCCGCACCCAGCGCCAGCGCCTTGTCAAGCCCTTGTCGTGTGGATTATTGGATCCCACGGATCTAAATAGGTGAACCACACCTAGAGGGGGGTGAATAGGTATAAACGATAAAACTTAAAAAAAATTGCGTAAAAATAACCCAATGAGGAAAAGTAAAAAGAGTATGAAAGATTTTTCGTGGAAAACTCCATCCGGAGTAAAAAAACTACGGGACCGATCACACAGAAAAATTCACTAAGATTAAAACACGTACAAGGTGATATAACACAATGCACACGACTCAACCTTTACCGTACACTCGAAGTAGATTTTCTCCGCTCGTCCTCAACGCTCTTCGAATCCACGAATGCGTCCAGCTTCGAATCCACGAAGTCCAACTTCGAATCCACGAAGTCTTCAACCGAATCGACGGTCTTCACCAATATAGCATGTGTCGAATCCACAAACGCGCCTAACTTCGAATCCACGAAGTCGTAACCTTGAATCCACAATGCCTTCACCGAATCCATGGTCTTCACGCGAATCCATGCATCGATATTTCTTTCGAAACTCGTTGAAAAGTTTATTGGTGGTGATTTTGAATGCTCAAAAAATCATAGATAGATAAGGATAACACCGTCTAAGAATTCATCAATTTTATTCTTGAAAAGGAATAAAGAGTTGAAAAATTCCAATAATCAAATCGATAAATTTTCTTGATCGAAGGAACGATCAAGAGATCGAAAAGAAGAAATCTAGATTAGATCGTGTTTTTCTTTTCTTCTATATATTTTTCGATTTTTTTTATTTTTTGATAAATTTCGATATCCTAAAATAATACCTGTAGGGTTTATTTATAGGTTAGAAGCCATTAGAAGTAGATAAGAATAAAAAACTGATTATAACTGAATTTTCCCGCATCACAGTCCGGACTGGAATCACGACGGTCCGGACTGTCGTAAAAATTCCAAAAACTATGGTTCGGGGTCCAGACTAGAATGAAGCTGATCCGAACTGTTTCATGCGAAATAAGAATTTCAATGTTCGGGGTCCGGACTGAAGCCAAGCTGATTCAGACTGGAATTTCGCATGGAACTAACTATGTTCGGGGTCCGGACTGTGACCTAATGGTTCGGATCCTGAACACTAAAAATGTCCAGTTTTTTATTTTTAACACAGAAAATATTGTAAGTGTTTCTAATCAAATAGAATAAATTCGAATAACCACAAATATTGATTTACACGTACCTGATTATCCTGGATTTATTCTTCTTGAGATTGATGCCTTTAATCTCAAGTTTTCATCTTTAATCTTCAAAACTCCAACTAATTTCACGAAATTCGCCAATATAACCGTAACATGTCGCACCCGCGCCACTACCCTGGTCCACACAATGGGGTCGTGTGCCTGTCCTGCCCACGCTTGCGTGCTGCCTGCGCGCAACTCGCCTACGCGCAGCCCCGTTTGCGTGATGCTTGCACCCCGTCAGCCTACACGCCACCTTGAGCCCCACTGCCTACGCGCAGCCCACGCCGGGCCACCGTGCACTACACACCGCCAACTCGCGCGCCACGCACTGTCAGCTTACGCGCTACCTAGCACCGCGCCACCTAGCAATGCCTACATGCAACCCACGCCCGAGACAGCCCTAACCAGTGTCGCGCTTGCCCGCACTGCGTGCTGTTTGTGCTACCCTTGCGGTGCCCTAATCGAGACAACTTTTTTCTTTTAACTTCGTTTGCAGTTGCAGTTGCGGTGGGTCCAAACCAATCCGGTTTTCGACGCGGTCATCGCGGCAGCATCGATAATCGTTAGAATCGCCGTCCATCATCCCATTGAGCGTGGTGTCGCCTTTTTTACCGTCTAGAACCAGCACGAACCACGATTCAACGGTTGATCATTCCAATAATGCTGTTGTTGTCCAGTTCTCACATTTTGGACAGCGGTGCACCATTTTTGCGCCCCGGCACACCCGGCGACCCCCGATTTTTTGATTTTGAACACGGTAACTCCGGAACCCCTCTTGTGTTCATTAATTTACCAAATTGCATTATATCACAGCAATAGCGTGTTTATCACTTATCTTCGCCGTTTGCGGCTCCAGTTGACCCGAATGTAGGTTTTCAGACTCCGAACGGACCCCGGACAGCGACATGACGTCCGAAATACCACGTGATGTCCGAAGCCAGCTTTGGATTGATTCCAAGTCACGAAATCAGAGGTATGGCCTGGGACTCCGCGTAGACTTTTTGGAATAGTTTACTTTGATAAGTGGTCAATTGGCAGATAACTGGAAATTTTGGTGGATCCCGGGACTTCATTAAAGTCCACTGTTTGGTCTTTCTGTACACTGTGAGTCAGTGGGATGGGAGTGAGAGAGTCAGTCACTGATTCGTGTTTGTGATTCAGGCCCGAGCATCTAGGAGCATGTACGTGAGCCTAACAGCGGATTCCAGGACCACCTATATTGAGGTAGGTACTCCGATCTGGGCATTAGCATAGTGTAACCTGATTGGGTACTGTAGTCGATCAGACCCTTTGGTTATTTTGGTAGCCCTTTTTCAGTTGTTACTTCCCGTCCTGTGATTACCTCTGCTTTACATATATGTGCCATGATTTTCAGTATTAGTAGATACTTCAGTTATTGCATTCCGACACTCTACTTTATCTATACTCCACATATATATTGGTCGTATTATATCTCAGTGGTGACTGGCATTTCTAGTTTGTTACTTGACATGGCTCCTACTGATGATTCATTATACACAATATTAGCTCTTGATTAGCATGCTTGATAGAGTGGGAGGTTATGGTTCATTACAGCATTGTTTGGCACTGAGAGTATAGATGATCCTGTTTGGGAATCTCCAGCTTTATAGATCTTGGCTCATATCTATTTCATGAGTTGGCTATGACTTACTAGTCACTTAGTGATTTATATATCCTACTGCTACAGTTACTTTTGTCACTCTTTCTAGATTATCTTGCATGATAGAGTTGGAGGATATTATTGCACTTATGGCATTGTGGTATTGTGATTTCACTCTAGATCCCCGTAACGCCCCGGGAGCAATTTTAAAACGGAAATAGCTAGATTTTTTTTTTTTAAAAAAAAAGAATTTCCTGCTCTGGCACGTGCATAGACCCGCCACATATACAAGATCTCTCTCAACGCCTGGACAGAGTCTCCCCTGTATATACACGGCGTCACCTTTATAATAAACGACCACAAACATATACATCAACCACATTCACATTTGATTTACAAATAATAGAGTATAAGCTTTGAGGATACCATTATCTTATTTTCATAAAGACGTCGCACACCACCCGGCGCATCAATAAGTTTGAAAGGATAAATCCAAAAGGTTTAAAAATATTGCCCACACGACACTCAATTTTCTAATGCCGTTTTCGCAAATCCTTTTTATATTTGAAAACCTCGCGTCCACACGACGCATCCATGAAAACCTAAACCGAAAGCACAGTTCAACGAGTATATTTATCCAACATCACAAGACCGTCTCAACATCCACACGCCCACAATATCAAAGTCCACATGCATAATATCCGACCATAAAAGAAAATAACCAAAAAAAAGGAAGAAAGAGAAAAACCTGACTGAGGATACTAAGTCTCACTACGTAGCGTCCTCACCACCGTCCTGATCCCCACCCCCGACCGAACCTGTCACATAGTGGGAGTCAGTAACAAAAACCATAATAGTATAAGACATAACAACTATAATCATAGTGCAAACATCAGTACTGGAGTAGCAACATAACCCCAAACCGTATCTCGAAACACTCGAGCACTGGACCGCTACCAATCATACCACGATAGGAGAAACGTCACTATCTCCAAACCATAGCCGCCATGTCGGTCGATTGACCTCAGGCACTGTCATATCCCGCTGAACAAGTCGGTGCAAATCACCCCCCCACTGCAAAACTGCAGCACCGCAAATAACCGCAAGGGCGCCCCTACGCATGTAGTCACATAGGGATTACGGGTCCATCAGACCACCTCTTCGAAAAAGTACACCCATGAGGTGGCCAAACCGCTGGTGTGCGTGAAGGCACCATGAGCACAACGATCACATATCCACGTATGAAACTCTCCTGCGACAGTTAGTCGCCCAAGTGATGTATATCAAAACTGAAACCTCGTCCTACGACGAATAGTCGCCCATGTGATGTGCAGGGGAACCGACCCAAAGGTCAAATATAATAATAACATATTAACTTACTCAAAATGTCCTTTACTTTATCATGATATGACGTATATTGTCTCATTACCAAAAAGTGCACTTTTCCCCGCTTATACTACCCAACGGTCGGATTAAACCACACGATGTCCGTATTCAGTGCACACCCTTCGGTGAAAAGATGTATCATAATATATTATGTCATCACAATAACCGAGACCGACATCCATCCTACTGACATACAATAGTCACGAGGAAATAATAATAATAAAAAGGAGTAAGGTCAGATATTACCGATTTGCCAGAGTTCCCGACATCAGATCGAGGTACTCATCTCTACCAGAAGGTCATCCTGAGTACGTGACTCCTCTACAAACTCTTGTAAATCACCCGGACCGACCCAAGGTCCACAAAGAGCACATTTCTAATTTTACGTTAGCCGGCAATTTAGTGGTCCCAACCACTGTGCCAAAGTTCTCTTTATTCTAATTTATCGGAACCACCTTTCGATTTTCAAATAGTCACACCGATCACTGTACCGATCGTAAATATGCCCCAAACAACTATACCGTTGTTCGGATAGGGACAAACTGCCCATAAAGTCTCCAACCACGACATTCATTTATTTGGAGGCCAAACCACATGTTATAACACCCGTAACAATTTCCGTTACCAAAAATCATACAAAAATATTGGATTAAGCAATAAAAGGGTTCTAAGGGTGTACCCACCTTAATCGTAGATAATCAAACGCACTCGCGATCCTCCTAAGCCTTCAAAACCTTATCCGGACCTATCCAGAGTCCAAAATAAAATAATTAATAATTTTTCCTCAACCGGCAATTCAATGGTCCCGACTACTGTGCCAAAAATTCTTCATGTTCCAAGTTGCCAGAACCGCCTCCGATGTTTGAACCGTCGCACCGATCGCTTTACCGATCAAAAATATGCCCTGAACGACTCCACCGTCGTTCGGATGTGGAAAAACTGTCCACCGGATCTTTTACCGCGACAAACGAACATCCGGAGAGTAAAAACACGATAAAATATCCCTAACACTGATTGATAGGAAAAACCGTGTAAAAACAAAAAACTATGAAAAAAAA
>CM055081.1:2233032-2360532 GCA_029204045.2 Tillandsia leiboldiana | reverse complement strand
ATTGTTTTCGATGACGAAGCCTCCAAATTGACGATCGGCATCGTTGAACATGATTTATACGATTTGAAGTATTTAGAAATTAAATTTCAAATCTTTTCGACATCATTAACTTAATGATCAAAGGATTGTAAATTTTATAATTTTAATTGTCGATATGAGGCGTTTTTTTGTTTAACGGTGTAAAGAAATCTAAATCAATTGAATTTTGATTAGAAAATTCTTTACACTATTTAAAATAAAATCTATACTCTTGATCTTGATTACAAGATTTCTATCATCATTTTTTGAAGAATATTTATTTTCAGCTATTCATTTTTGTATCCGCTTGATGGACAAGAGAACAATATTGAAAAGTATGAAATTTGATTTCAAAATAGTTTAAATGATTTAAATTATGTTTAATGATGTCGATCGTCGATTTGAAAGTTTCATCATTGAAGTCAGATCGGTAGCAACCGAACCCGTTTTCTATCAATATTATTTATCCGCTACAACAAAATTATGCTATAGCGACACTTTTAAGTGTTTCTAAAATCTAAAAAAAGTGTCTCTGGCAAAAATACCAACACTTATTGTTAGTGTTGCTATATGTGCCGTCGCTAGGGTGTATAGCGACACATTTTTGTAATGTGTCCCAAAAATGTGTCCCTATAACCTAATTTTGAATATCGATGGAATATAGATAGAACACTTATACAAAAGTATCGCAAACATGTGTCCCTATAACCTAATTTTGTTGTAGTGATTTAATAATCGAAAAAGCTAAAAATAGACGGCTAAAAATAAAAATTTTATAAAAAATTATGATATAATATTAAAATTTTTGATAGCATATATATATTGATTTGCTGTAAATAATATAAAAAATTTTTATTAAAATTTTATTTAATTTAAATAATTTTATACTGTTAAATATGTAAACATACATATCAATTATTAAAAATTATTAATTTTAAATTTTTTAGACCATTAAATAAATAATAATAATAATAAATTATAAAATTTATTTTTAAAATATTTTAAATATATTAAATTAAATCTAATAAAATTAATTAATCCTTAATTTAAAAATTTTATTATCGAAAATAAGTGAGCAGTGTGAAGACATAGGTGCTTTAAGTAGCACACACTTCTTGCTTCTTCAACTTAAGTTTCTCTGAGTAGTTGTTACTTGTCCCTTACGTAAAATTTTATCAGTACGTACGGACGTACACGGCGTTGTCACGATCGACCTGGTTTTATGAGTTGGCGTGCACTATCCTTCTTTTCTTTTTATAACATTAAATGTGAATTGAAAGAACACGTGGCAACACGTACCCACCCCCATCCTGCCTTTTCCACTACAAGAAATATTGTCGGCACATGATTTATTAGCGCATCACATATCAAACTTAATTTTTAATTTTTAATAATTAAAATTAGTATTATAAAATTAATATATATATATATATATATAGTAGAGCTTGTATATTTTTAAAAATACCAGTCAAATTATACTTGTGAATTTTTTTATCATTAGATTTATATTGAGATTTGTGTAATTATAAAATCAACTAAAGAGAGAGAAAGAAAAAATACAATTAAACAAATCTCAATACAAATCTAATAGTAAAAAATTTATAAGTATGATTGGACTTGTGCTTTTAAAAATATATAAGCTCAACTATATATATATATATATATATATATATATAGAGGAATGCTACCTATACACTCCAAAAGGGGTGTATATCTTACAACCCCACCCATCCAAGGGTGGGAAACTTTTTCACCTATCACGTCAAGTGATGGGTGGAATTCACCCCACCCTTGGATGGGTGGGGTGTAAGATATACACATCTTTTGGAATGTATAGTTAGTTTTTTCCATATATATATATATATATATATATATATATATATATATATATATATATATATATATATATATATATATATATATATATATATATATATATATATATATATATATATATATATATAGAGTTGGGCTGGAATGCTATTGATAGCACCAGCCCAATTTTGCCACCTATTTTATACCCTTTGGATTGCGTTGAGATTTGTGAAAGCTATTTAATGAAAAAAAGAAAAAAGAAAAAGTAAAAAGAAAAAATAAAAATTAAATAGCTTTCACAAATCTCAACGCAATCCAAAGGATATAAAATGGGTGGCAAAGTTGGGCTGGTGCTATCAATAGCATTCCAGCCCAACTCTATATATATATATATATATATAATATCGATAAAACAGATTTTATTACTATCGATTTGTTTTCAATGATGGAGCTTTCAAAATGACGATCGACACCGTTAAATATGATTTAGATAATTTAAACTATCTGAAAATTAAATTTCATATTTTTTCGATATTTTTTTTCTGTTTATTAAGTGGACACAAAAATGAACGAGTGAAAATAAATATCTTTCAAAAAGTGATGATAGAAATTTTGTAATCAAGATCGAAACTATAGATCTTATTTTAAATAGTTTAAAAAAATTTCTAATCAAAATTTAATTGATTTAGATTTTTTTACACCATTTAACAAGCAAACGTTTCATATCTACTATTGAAATTATAAATTTTACAATATTTTGATCGTTAGGTCAATGATGTCGAAAAAATTTAAAATTTAATTTTTAGATAGTTTCAGTGGTTTATTCAGAGGCTCCGTCATCGTAAGCAAATCGATAGCAACGAAATCCGTTTACTACAGATAGTATTTCAATCCATATATATATATATATATATATATATAGAGGAAAATGCTACTTGTACACCCGTAAGGGGTGTATATATTATAAAATTAAATTTTTATATTGGGATTTAGGGATGTGGACACCCGGTGCGAGATACAATTTTTCCTCCGCTATCCCATCTTTTTATTATTTTATTAATTTATTTAAATATTTTAATAGTTTTCCTTTTTTTTAGTTTTGTTTCATATATATTTTTATAAAATATGTAATAATTACTAATATAATTCTTATAATTTATCTAAGAGTCTTTGTCTTCTTTTATGTTTTAAGCCAATTTTATTTAAATTATTTAATTTATGCTATTTTTTATTTTATTTATGGTTTTAAAAATTTATCTAATCACTAATAAGTTTTTATAAAATTTTTCTTCATACATTTATGGTGATAAAATTGTTAGCCCAGTGGCCTTAATTTATAATTAAATTTTGATAATTATAAATAATTGTGAAAATTGGATCAAACACTTCATCTTCAGTTTTTGTATTTAGAAATCTCTCAAATTTTGAAAGAACTCAAGAAGGGGAACAAATTGTAAGAAATTGTGTTTCATGATTTAAAGCTATCTGTGCTTTCTGGATCAAAACAACCACATTTAATAATTTTAGAGCTTGAGTGTAACTTTATTCACTTTTGATTACACTTGAAAAATATTGTGCCAAAGTTGAATATTTAAAACCATATAAATACACACATGGATCAAAATAGAACATGATTTAATATATACTAAGGCCCGTTTGGTTCGGGGATTAAAATGGGAGCTCGGTGCGATCCACGAAGAGGAGAAAGAGAAGGTTTGGTTCGGGGATTAAAATGGGAGCTCGGTGCGATCGACGAAGAGGAGAAAGAGATGGCCTTGGAAATCGCACTCGGTGGGAGGAAGAGAGATGGGAGCTCGGTGCGATCGACGAAGAGGAGGGAGGAAGAGAGATGGGAGCTAGGTGCGATCGACGAAGAGGAAAAAGAGATGGCCTCGGAAACTGTGGGGGGCAGGGGATATCTCTAATAACAGCTGGGGGTGGGAACAGCTTGTTCCCACCCCTAGAGCTAGGGGTGGGAACAAGCTGTTCCCACCCTCCCACTTGTTGTTTGGGTATAACTACCTGGAACTAGGGGTTATCCCTCCTAGTTCCAGATACCAAACGGGGCCTAAGGGTTTGTTTGGTTTAAAATATTTGAGATTTGAAATAAAAATTAGATAAAAATTAAAATAAGTCATTTTCATTGTTAGTGTTTGGATTGAGGGATTGACATTCCAATTTTTATTTCGAAAGAATTCGAATTCCTCAAAAATGACACCCAGAGTGATTAAGAATTTTCTTAATCTACTAATAATTATTTGAATTCAAATATAAATTATATAAATTTATTAGATTAAATCATAATTTCAAATTTGAATTTAAAATATAAATTTAAATTTTTTAAATTTTAATTTAATAGTTCTAAATTTAAATTTTGATTTTGACCTTGAATTTGAATTATAAATTTAAAGTTTAAATTCAAATCGTAAGCTCAAATTTAGATTCAAATTTTAATTAAAAATTTGAATAACAAATTTAAATTTTTAATAAAAATTTAATTTTTTTGAATTTTAATTTGGACATAATTTCAATTCCGATTTCGATTCCTCTTATGAACGAAATAAATTGTTGTTTTTATCGTTCAAGTTTCGATTCCAATCTATTTTCATTTATATTCAGATCTATTTTCATTTCTATTCCAATTTTATTTCCCTTCCGAACCAAACATGTCCTAAAAGAGAATGCCAAATACTCTATTTATATCAATCCAAAATCAAATTTCAACACATAGAAGTTTCGAACTTTGGATCGGACGCTCGGAAGTAGGGTCCGAAAGTATTATGACTTCAGACCCATCCTTGTGGGCATCCAGAATGCACGAATTTGCATCCGGAAGATGTTCCAAGCGCCCGAATCCTATTTCGGACTCCCAGATAGAAGGAAGAACATCAGATGCAGTGATCGGAGTATCCGGATCTTACGAAGAAGTGTACACTTCCGGGCACCTGAAAGAGTTTCCAGGCGCCTAAAGTTGTTCTTGTTAGATCCGTATGCAAATTAATACAAAATAATCCAAGAAACACATGTAAATTATTAGATAACCGTTCATCTATTTGAAAACATTATAAACGTTTACTGAAATCCATGCCTGATGAAACGCGTTATCAGATTTTATCGTTTCTCAAACACCGACAATAAAATCGCCTGGATTGAATGCTTCCAAGTCTAGATTCGTCGTCTAATTAATTTTGCTCTGAATGGGGCTGGGCAAATTGACGGTAGAAATCCGACTCGGGACCACAACCCTTTTATATTCCTTATATACTATGTTTAATTAGAGTCCCATAAACCCTAATTAGACTTGTATTAGATTTCTACACATTAATAATCCATACCCAATAGATATTTTTAAAGCCCATATTAGATCACTTAATGGCCCTATTAAATTAGATAGCACATAATATAATTGTAAATTTATATGTTAGCCCATATATAGGGGCACCCAAACATCCTGAAATTTGAATGTGAATTGATTGTGTGTTTCGGACTCTGCTGTTCAGAATTGAAATCATGAAATCGGCAGTTTTGGACGCCCGAAAGATGTTCCGGGTGCATGATTTTCAAAAAATTGCTTATTGCTTTTCCACTATAAAGAGTAAGGGGGAGTTGATCATCGGGCATCCAACACCTATTTTGGGCGTCCAGAAATGTTTTGATGATATGTTTCAAAACCTTGGCGTTGTATCATTGCATAAGCAATATTCGAAACCTTGTTAGGGCGCCCCGAAAGAGCAAAATTACTAAAATGGTTAGTATTTTAATTTTGGCTATAAATAGAGGGATTTGGTTGTTCAAATCCATATCCTTGAGCTTGTAATTGTTGGTATTCAATACTCTTAACTCTCTACTCTCTCTTTAAACTTGAGTGAATATTGTAATAAGATACAATTTGTAAAAGAGAGAAAAGAAAGTGTAATTGTGAGATCTTCTTGTGAGAAGAAGAGTTTCTTGGTGTAAAGGCTTAATGCTTGCCCACAAAAATATCTAGCGGAGGTTCAACGTTCTCTTGTGTTGAGAAGTTGGCGAGGACGCAGGCAAAAGGCCGAACCTCGAAACAAATTGATCACATACTTTTTGAGTACGAATTTTTCTAACTCTTTTCAGCTTTATTTATTGTGAATTTCTTAAATTGGTTTTATTGCAATTTAAATTTAGAAATCTAATTCACCTCCTCCCCTTTTTGGTTGCCATTTCGATCCTAAATTGATGTCATATTAAGGTGTCACATAATTTAGATTAACACGTAAGTCGGTAAGTGAGAATAGTAACATTTGGAAAGAACATTGAAGGATAATTCATTGCTCGGCCACCATTTTTTGATGGTATCAATTATTCCTTTCGAAAAAGTCCGCATGAAAACGTTTTTTTCAATCTCTTGATATTAATTTATGAGATATTGTCAAAAATGGTTATATTCCTTCAAAGAAGCTACAAGCCGAATAAGATGATTGTTAGAGATGATACTAATTAGTTAGAATTACATTATCTAATTAATATATTTGGTTGTTTAAATTGTGATAAAGATAAATCTAATTAGATAGGATATTTAATAAGGGTAGAATTTTATGTAATAAGTTATAAATAGAGAGGTCGGGGCTATTATATAGTTAATGAATTGCCGGAGTCATCTTAATTAATTAGTGGAAGCTCAAGAAAGATGTAAGGGGCATGAAGTTGTGCTAAGTTGATTTTTTCAATAAAGGCAAGTTTAGTTTGTTTCTATCAAAACGTATCAGATTTTTTCATTAATTTTCTTCCTCTATTTTATTTTTATTTTTTGGAGATCTCTATATACCATAATAAGTATATAGAATGATATTTATTGGAGGCCCACAGCCATAATAAGTGGTATCAGAGCCTTGTTTTCAAGAGAAGAAGGTACCAATGGTGTTTAACAATGCCAATGAAGTTGCACAATGATTCCCAATATTCAAATGGGATAATTATGATTTTTAGTGCGTGAAGATGCGGGCATTGTTGCAATTCCAAGATTTATAGGATTTTGTTGAAAAATGATGTAAGGAAGTAACCGGAGAGAATCTGAAAAAAATATGTGAAGACGCTTTTCTTTATTCAGCAATCTGTTGACGACTCAATATTTTCTCACATTGTCGATACTACCCGATCGAAAGAAGCATATGATATATTATAGAAGGAATATCAAGGTAACGAAAAGGTACTCACAATTAAAATTCAAACTTTTAAAAAAAAAATTGATACTTCATTTATGGAAGAAAAAGGAAATATCCATGCCTTTTTATTCTAAAATTATGGAAGTAGTTATCTTGATGTGTACCTATGGTGAACAAATTACTGATCAGACAGTAGTTGAAAAAAATTTAAGAAGTTTGACGAAAAAATACGGTGATATGGTTTCTGCTATAAAAGAAGCAAAAGATTTATCTAAATTGTCTTGTAGCGAACTTTTTGGTTCTCTTTTAGCACATGAGGAACGAAAAGATAGAACTGGAAAATTTTTTGAGCATGCTTTTCAAAGAGAATTGAAAGGCAATGAAATAGATAAAGCATATACTTCTGGTTGCCAAGCATCCACATCTGGAGACCATGGTAGAGGTCGTGGTCGTGGTCGTGGTCGTGACCATGGTAGAAATCGCGGCGATAGATCGGGCGGATACAATAACAGAAACGGTGAAAGATCACGTTATCAAAATCAGAAAACCTACAGAGACAATGATCAGTCCTATAATCATAAAAATATTCAATATTATTATTGCAAAAAAATTTAGTCTTATCGAGCGGTTTTGTCGATTGAAACAGCAAAACGCTAATTTTGTTCAAGAAAATAATGAAAACGATAATGTACTTTTTGCATGTCGTTCATTAAAAAAACTGCTAACAGTATTTGGTATGTGGATAGTGGTTGTAGCAGTCTAATGACAAAAAAAGAATAGAACTTTATTAATTTGGACAAATCTGTTAAAGGCCGAATGACGATGGGTAATAGCTATATTCAGGACGTACATGGAAGAGGTATAATTGAGGCAAATATTTCTGAAATTTAAAAAATAAATAATATTTTATATGTTCCTAGGTTGAATTCCAGTCTTTTTAGTGTTGGCCGATTTTTGAAAGAATGATTCACTTATTTTTAAAGTTTCTAAGTGCACTATTTATAGAGATAAAAATAAAATGGATTTACTTTTTGAAGTTCCGATGACAGAAAATAAAGTTTTTCCTGTACATACTGCAATAAAAGTAGTGCTAGATGATGATTGGTTATGTCACTATAGATATGGTCACTTGAGTTTTAAGGAGCTTGATCTGTTACATAAAAAGAATATGGTTGATGGTTTGCCTTTGATGCATAATAATGATTATGTATGTAAAAGTTGTGTGCTAGAAAAGCAACACATAGACTCTTTTCCAAAAAACAACAATTGGAGAGCCAAAGAATCATTAGAATTGATACATGCCGATGTTTGTGGGCCAATGCAGACACCGTCGCTCAGCAGCAATTACTATTTTGTGGTTTTCGTGGATGACTACAGTCGGAAGACTTGAGTTTATTTTATTAAAAACAAATTTGAAGCTTTTGATGTTTTTCGAAAATTTAAAAACTTGGTCGAAAACGAATCCGATTATTATATTATTACTCTCCGTACAGAACGAGGGGGAGAATTTATTTCTAATAAATTTGAAAATTTTTGTGAAGCCAATGGAATTCACAGGCAGTTGACAACCAGTTACACGCCTCAGCAAAATGGCATTGCTGAGCGCAAAACTCAAAATTTAGTGGAGATGGCAAAAAGTATGTTGAAAACGAAAAGGATCCCAAATAAATTCTGGGCAGAAGTGGTATCTACTGCAGTATACATTCTTAATAGAAGCCCAATATTGGCGCTGAATAATATTACACCTTATGAAGCATGGATGGGTTGGAAGTCGAAGGTAAAACATTTTAAAATTTTTGGACCGATTTCTTTTGTTCATATTCCATCGCAAAATAGACAAAAATTGGATAATAATGATAGAAAGTGTATTTTTGTGGGCTATAGGCTATAGCAAAAGAAGGAAGGCCTATCAATTTTATAATTCTGTTACTAACTCCTTAATTATAAGTCGTGATGCTATATTTGATGAACAAAAATGTTGGAATTGAAGTGCAAAAATACTGGATAATTCATTTTCGATGTTAGGACATGAAATTACTGTCGAAAAAAAAATAATGGTGAAAATACTACAAGTACAAAAACAACATCACAAGCTTCACCGCGAACTTCACCAAAAACTTCGCTGGAGACGACATCGAGAAAAGTAAAATTGCTTAGTGAAATATATGAGCAGTGTATGTATACACAATGTGGAGAACCACAAACCTTCAAGGAGGCAGTAAAATTTGATGAATGGTGTAAAGCTATGAAAAACATGGGAGCTTGTTGAACCGTCCACAGAAAAAAAAATTTATCGGGTTGAAATGGATATACAAGGCAAAGTATAAACCAGATGGATCGATCTAGAAATTAAAGCACGTTTAGTTGCAAAAGGTTACTTACAACAGGCAGGTATTGATTTTAACAAAACTTTTGCACCCGTAGCTAGATTTGATACTATCTGAACTGTTTTGGCTTTGGTTGCACAAAATAAATAGAAAGTTTTTCAATTTGATGCTAAATCAACTTTTTTTAATAGATTTTTGGATGAAGAAGTTTTTGTTGAGCAGCCGCAGGGCTACAAAATTAAAGGACAACAAAATAAAGTCTACAGACTACAAAAAGCATTATATGGATTAAAACAAGCACCAAAAACTTGATATAGTCAGATCGATTCACACTTTATTCAAAACGAATTTTCTAGAAGTGAAAGTGAACCTACACTTTATATCAAATCTCATGGTATGAAGATTTTGATTGTTTGCCTTTATATTGATAACCTGATTTATACCAGAAACAGTACAGAATTGATCAATGACTTTAAAAAAAAATATGATGACTGAATTTGAGATGACTGATCTTGGCCCCATTAGTTATTTTTTTTGGGTCTAGAGGTAAAACAAGAAGATAACGGAATTTTTATCTATCAGAAAAAATATCTTGATGATTTACTTGAGAGGTTTAATATGAAAATTTGCAATCTTGTGCAAAATCCAATGAGTACGAATATGAAGCTATCATTGGATGATGGAAAAAAAAAAATTGATTCGAGTTTGTACAAAAGTCTGATTGGAAGTTTGCTCTATATTGGTAACAGTAGACCAATTACCGGACATTATATATGCGACATCTTTATTATCGCGATTTATACAAAGCCCAAGTAAAATCCATTGGGGAGCGGCGAAAAGGATATTGAGATACTTGAAATGAGCAAGAGACCACGAACTGTGGTATACTAATGCTAACAATTTTTATTCTTTTGGTTGTTTTGATAGTGACTGGCCAGGTTTGCTAGATGATCAACGAAATACGAGCGGGTTCGTCTTCAATTTTGGTGCAGGAGCAATATGTTGGTCTTTTAAAAAACAACAGTCAACGACTCTATCATCTTCAGAAGCTGAATACATAACAGTTACGGCTGCTACATGTCAAGCAATCTGGATGCAACGAATCTTAGCAGATTTAAAGTACGAGCAAAAAGATTCAACCATAATTTACTGCGATAATCAATCAACCATCGTGATGGCGAAAAATCCAATTCATCACAGCCGGACCAAACACATCGAACTGCGACATCATTTTATTCGTAAACAGATCGCTAACAGGCAAGTCGAGTTGATGCGCTGCTTTACCGAAGAGCTGGCCGATATTTTCACAAAGTCGCTATCATTGGAAAAATTCATATTTGTTGGAGGCACCGCCGTAACAATGATACTGAAAAATTCTAATTTTAATTAAATGGTAAAGCTATCAGCTCATTCTTTTGAGCTCTAAGTAAAGAAGAATTTCACCGAATTTCTACTTGCACTGTGGCAAAAAAAACAAAATGGAAGAAATTAAAAGTTGTTCATGAGAGAACTTTCTGGATGAAGGAATCTAAAATGAGTATGCTAATGTCTAGCTATATATAAACTATTCAAAATGGAGAAAAATGAATTCATTACGAATATGCTCACGAGGTTGATCAGTATTATTATGAATAGTTTGAAAGCTTTAGGAAGAGATTTCACTACTCCGTACTTAGTGCGTAAGTTTCTTCAAATCCTTCCAAGAAGTTAACTACCAAATGTCGCGACAATCCAAGAGACTCGTTACCTTGATAAATGAAAATTGATGAACTCATAGGGTCACTCATGACTCATGAGTAACGCTTCGAGGAGTATGACGATGAAGGTGGTCCCAAAAAGAAAAATAGCCTGACACTTAAAAGGTGTTGTAGGTTTCACTACAACAAAATTTTGTCCATATTTTTATGATATTTTTTTATAAATATTTTATTTATATTCCATTTATATTTAAAATTAGATTATATGGACATATTTTTAGAACATATTATAATAATGTGTCGCTAAACACCCTGGCAATTTTAGGAACACTTAAAAGTGTCGCTATAGCATAGTTTTGTTATAGTGCTCCAACTGATAAGACTCCGGTAATGGATCAAGCGAAAAAGTTACAATGACCTCTAAGGCCCCGTTTGGTTCGGGTATAAATTTAAGAGGTATAAATTTTTTTATATAGTTTGCTATTCCGGAATAATCAAGTATAAAAGTTAAATTACGTTTCGTTCAAAAGTTGGTATTTTCTGGAATAAAAAAAAATTATGTTTGGTTAAAATTATAGGATAGTGGAGAATAGTGGAAAAAGATGATAGATTTTTTATCAAAATACCAATTTTATACTTACATTATATATATAAAAATTAATTTTAATTATTATAAATTAATTAAAATGATAATTTAATTGTTAATAAATTATATCTTACCTAAATAAAATAATTTTTTTATATTTTATAGTATATTTTAGTAAATAATAATTAGTAAACATAATTAGTAAATAAAATATAAAATAATTTTTTATATTTTATAACATATTTTATTAAATAAAATTAGTAAACATAATTAGTAAATAGTATATTTTAATAAATATAGTCTTAGATAGGAAGGTAAGCTAAAGCAAAAAAAAAAAAAAAAAAATTTATTACCCCTGGGTATAAACATTATTCCACGGAGAAGTGGAATAAAAATTAACGATTATTCCAGAATAAAATATTTTAAATTTTTATTCCTATATTTTTTTTCTCGGCAAAAATTGGGAGATAAAAAGGTTATAACCAAAGGGGCTAAAAGG
Source organism: Tillandsia leiboldiana (assembly GCA_029204045.2). Taxonomy (NCBI): domain Eukaryota; kingdom Viridiplantae; phylum Streptophyta; class Magnoliopsida; order Poales; family Bromeliaceae; genus Tillandsia; species Tillandsia leiboldiana. The sequence continues at coordinate 2,348,458 of CM055081.1, read as the reverse complement.
TTTGACCCACTAATCAAAGGAAGAAACTTAAGGAGACCCAAAAGAGAAGGGTTCAAGGGTGAAGGTTTCAATAAGGGAATCATTTATTACAATTGTAATAAAACGTGGGATTTAAGAAGTAAATGCACATTTGCAAGTAAAGCTCCCAAAAGGGACAAAAAGAAGAAAGCATTAAATGCCCCGACAAGTCTAACAATGACGAGTCGGAGAAGGAAGTAGCAAAGATATATCTTGAAGATCAAAGCTCATATATATATATATATATATATATATATATATATATATATGCTTAATAGCCCTTAAAGAAAAGGTAAATGATCTTTTCGTTTCATTATGTGATGATCTTCAAAAATTGGGATGCAAATATAAATCTCTAAGGCCTCGTTTGGCGACCGGTATAAGAGGGATAAGGAGGTTATCCTTTTTTTTATACCCAAAATAATATTTAAGTGTGGGGGAAAGTTGTTTCCCCCATACCAGGTTATTCCGGTATAAGATTATTCCGGTATCAGGGTAGAACAGCTGTTCCACCCCACAGGTGTTCCACCTGTTGTTTATTATTATTTTTTTTAATTAAAATTTTTAAAATTATAAGATATTTAAATTTATAAAATTTTAAATGTTTTTATTTTATTTTATAAATTTTAATCCTCTTTATTATTCTTATTCATCTTTAACTTACCAAACACAATTTTTTTTATTCCGGTACAACCTTTATACTCAACCAAACACAAAATTACTATAATTCTTGCTTGTACTTGAACTTATACCTATTTCCGGAATAACCAATTTTTGCTTATACCCGAACCAAATGCAGCCTAAAGGGGCAAAATGCTTCGCTTAGAGGAAGAAGAGAACAAATTAAGATCATTAACCACAAGCACTTCTTTAGCTATTGAAAATAAATTTTTGAACAATAAAATTGAATTTGTTAAAATATAAAAGCTAAATTACAGAAAACCCTTTGTAATATTCCGCTTTTTTACTTTGCCCCCCTGTCTTTTAAAAGCCTACATTTTGTCCCCTCGTAATTACCGAATTGTCTTTAGGAGACAACAGCGTTAACGGATAAGGTAAATTGACGAAAATGCTCTTACCTTATATTGGAGAGAATGGTTTTAACTTATTTCCCGCCATTCTTGAAGGGTATTTTGGGTATATCCAATAATATTTTTTTTAAAATTGACGGTTCACTCACGGAATGGTGACGGCGGGGGTAAATACATATTTCGGTAATTACGAGGGGACAAAATATAGATTTTTAAAAGACATGGAGGCAAAGTGAAAAAGCGGAATATTACAGAAAAATTTTCTGTAATTTAGCCAAATATAAATGCTCTAATCTTTCTAATAAAAATAAAGTATTATAGAAGAAGCTCGAGGTTGTCAGTGTTAAACTATTTATTTAAAATGGGAGAGAACTTGAAGAACTTTAATTTGAAAACAAACAACTTAAGAAAATTTTGAATGATTCTAATAAAGGACACATGAGAATAGTGTTGGAGGAACCAAAAATCTAAATATGATGCTTGGGAACCAATTGATTCATTTCAAGAAATATGGATTATGTTATATTTTTAATCCAAATGATTCAACGATAACAAAATCAAAACATTTTAGAAAGGGCTTTCGTTAGAGCTTCAAATCATAACCCAACACTACAATGTACTTATTGCAATATGAAAGACCATTATGTTACTATTTGTAAATATATAAACAAAAATTTCAAACTTAAACAAGAGTGGATAATGAAAGGTTTATCTAATCCAAAAGAATCCAACATTACTCGGGTACCAAAAATCTAAATTTTATTTTCTTTCTATAGGTATGTTGCCGATCAAAAAGTATAAGTGACAAATGGTTCCTAAATAGTGTGTTAGATATGTCTCGAATTCTAGAATCGGATGGTTTTTTAATCCTATTCTGTTTTGCTTATCCAATTAAGATAAGTTTGGATTATGCCTAATCTTATTAAGATTATTCCTAATCTTAGTGGATTCGTATTCCTAGTTGTATTAGGATTTAGCCACTACTATAAATATACCATTATTCCATTAATTTAGTGCGGCGGATGAGAGGAGTATGGTTGTATTTTGGAATTAGGATTTTGTGAGAGAGACATATTTTGTACACCACTTTGATTATAATGGAAGTCTCCGCTCCGTCTTCGCCCGTGGACGTAGGTCAGTGGCCGAACCACGTAAATATTGTGTGTTTTATTTTTCTTCTCTTTTTCTCGATTCTCTTTTGGTATTTTCGTGTCCAACGAACTAGATCTTTTCCGCTTTTGTTATAACATAGTGGATACTCAAAACATATGACTTGAAATCCATCTAAAGGGCCAGCATCCTGCTCTATAACGAAAGGTTAGATTAAGTCGAGTCATATTTGAAATGACAGAAGGTCGAATTAGGCTGAGTTATGTTCGAAGTGGCATTAGGCTGGTTGGACTCGAGACCTATGAACGTTGTGTCGATACGCTTTAAATGAATTAATTGTATCTTTCTCACGACTCAAATTTTTTAGATTAATTGTTAATATCAACGGTCAGATAAGAATTACATAATTAAATATTCTTTATAAATTTTTATATGCTTGTTGAATTGTATTCTAATCAATTTAACCACTTAATACACATAGGCCATTTATGTACATCTCTCTCTCTCTCTCTCTCTCTCTCTCTCTCTCTCTCTCTCTCTCTCTATATATATATATATATATATATATATATATATATATATATATATATATATATATATATATATATATATATTAGATTTTAAATATTTATGCAGGTGCATGCAAATAAAGATAATATGAGATATTATTTTTATTAGATTTTAAAAAATAAAAGATAATTCTGGATTGACGTGTGGTAAAATTAGAATAAAAAGAAAAAATTTAAAATATTCTATAAAGAGCGGAGTTTATATTTCAGCTGAAAATTCACAAATGGTGAAAAATTATAAAATTTTGTGAGGTTATTTGTAATATTTTTCTGAAGCCATATTTAAAGTTTCACATTTTTCGGATGTCCGAACAGTAAAAACAGAGCCTAATAGCAATCTGTTAAAAACTTTCCAAATGGTCTTCAGATTAGAAATTTAAGATAAATTATTACTATTTAACTTTAATGGAGTATGTCCCTCAAATTTGAGCTTAATCGAATATTCAGAAAGACTAAGACAGCAAGTATAAGATCAAAATTGAGCTAAATTATAAGTTGTAAATGTTTGAGGCCTTTCAGCATATTGTTACATCAAAGAGGCTACAAAGGGGCTTTCTTCTGCACCTTTCTTCCACTGCTTCATCTCCTTCGATTCGAGGAGGCAGTCGAGGGCGCGCGTGCGTGTGTGATTTTTCTGGTGCGTCGGATTGGAGGTTAGTATTTTATTAATATATTCGGTTGATTCGAATTTTCGAGGTGCAATTTTGGGCTGCGTCTAAGATTAAAAATTGGATAGAAATTTTTTTTTGGTGAATTTATGCTTGATTTAGGATCCAGATTTTGTGGATTTGTGTAGTGGGATTTCGGCATTGTGAATGTCGTGTGGTTTGGAGGCCACCGCGGAATGCGTTATCGTCCCGCCTTCTGCCTTCTTTCAGAATTAGCGATCTAGATGAATTCTCTGCCGCTGCGAATGACATATTACTGATTATGTCTGCTTACTAGTTGTAGATGCTTTGATTGTTCCTATATTGATTGATAGTAGTAGAAATATGCATGCGAATGAATGCTTGATATTTTATAATAATTGAACGGTTGGCTAGAGAATAGAATATTATTATTTTATTATATTTAAACTGTTTTGGTCTGGATCAAAAAATTATTATTATTTTCTTACTAGAGGGTTTATATAGATTGTTTGATTGTGCGAACTTCGAGGTAGATATTATTATAGCATGATTGAATTTTATTTTAATTATCAGGTGATTCATATTGTTGACCAGGAGGTTAGCGTTTTAGTGAGATGTTCTTAGTGGGTAGTGACCGAGTTGATGTACCGTTCTGTGTGGTTGGTCGTTAAAGATGAGTGGTACCGAGGTAGTGATATTTGTGCTACGTCATACTGATATAGAGATTGTACTTGTATTGAGGTTTGTGAGCCGTGGGCCAGTATGCATGGGTGTGTGCGCCTGGAGCATTGTGATTTAGATGTTGGGTACTTCTAGTGTTGGGGGGCACGTGAGTTGACCTTAGGGTTTCTGTTTTGTGTCGTCAATGATATGAGGAATTATAATTTGATCATAGCTTGCATGCCACATCGAGTTTTATTGGGATTTATCAATGTGATATAAGAGAGAGAGAGAGACGATGATGGGAGGCTACCGGTCGGCGGGCGCACCAGCGGTAGTGTGTTCTAAATGGTAGAGGGAGATAGGCTGGCGTCTACTGTTGACGGGCGCACCAGCGACTGTGTTAGTCTGGACAGTAGAGAGATATGACATGTGCCTATCTATTGCCTGGCGCACCAGCGGCTGTGTAGTCTAGGCAGTAGGCAACACAAGCTTGACCGGATTGGGGAGTCGGTGTCACGCCCCAAGTTTTCAAAAGCGATCTAAAGATCGCCACGTGCATAAAAAATTTTCGATCCAAACGGACGAAATCTTCCCTATACACGCAAGGCTAGACAAGTATAATGATACATTAATACAATCAGAGTTACAACTAATGATTCAAAAAACCTAAACGATAATTAACAACTACAAAACCAAAGCATGATCCACAACTAAGCATCAAAATAATCCAAACATACAAATATCCAGATAAACACAATAATCAAAGACAGTTGTGATCATAAAACGATATACTGAAAGTAAATCTAGATAAAGATGGCAATCTCGGGATAGTACTAACGCAAAAACCTCTCATCAACGTCCTCACCACCCGACTGACCTGAAAAATGGGGTCGCCAAAAGGTGTGAGACACAACTGAATGTATCCAAGTGGGTACTCTCTACAGTCAGTCAGTTCATGATTGGGTTTTGTGTTTCGTGTGGTCGGTTAGTATTGTGCTAGGTACCTAAGTGCTTGTCTTTCCTTGGAAGTTTTCCATTAACTGCGAGTCTAGGTAGTGATAGTGTGGGTTTTGGTTTGGAGGCACAATAGCTTAGTGGCGTATGTGTTTTATTTTATTATATTTTTTTACTCGCTTATTGTTATAGTTTATTCTATCTTGTCTTAGGTAGACCTATTGGGTATGTCGTCGACCGTATCCACTAGGAACTATTATTTTGTAATTCAGACCTAGTGGGTAGGCCGTGATTGTAGTCGACCGAATCCACTAGGAACTACTGCTTTATAATTCTCACGCTCGCTAGTAGTCTACTTTTCAGGACCTTCCGAGTCGGACAAAGATAAAGAGATTGTACCGAAGATAGCAGCTCCTACCCAGTATAATGTTATTTTTGGTAGAGTTAGACCACCCGTTTGTAGTTTTGTATAGATCTATGTACTCGGGATCGGTTAGGGCAGGGCTTTTTTTTGTATTTATATTTTTGGGAGATGAATCTTGTATATATTTTTATAAAGTGATAATTATTGTCTCACTTTATAAAGTGATCAATGACTTTAAGAAAAATATGATGACTGAATTTGAGATAACTGATCTTGGCCCATGAGTTATTTTTTTGGGTCTAGAGGTAAAACAAGAAGATAACGAAATTTTTATCTGTCAAAAAAAATATCTTGATGATTTACTTGAGATGTTTAATATGAAAATTTGTAATCCTGTGCAAAATTCAATAAGTACGAATATTAAACTATAATTGGATGATAGAGAAGAAAAAATTGATTCGAATTTGTACAGAAGTTTAATTGGGAGTTTGCTCCGAAAGACTCTATTATCTCACTTATATTGCTTAGTTCATTTTTCTCATGAATAAAACGGTTAGCTTAATTGCCATCTTTCTCTCTCAAAAAAAAAAAGAAATTCTTTTATATTGTAAAATCATTTTTAATGATAGAGCATTTCAATCAACAATCTACATATCAAATATAATTTAAAATATTAAAATTTTCTAGAAAATAAGCTTGATGATTTGTAAGAATTATTTTCAACTTCAATAAGCAACCACAAAGCAAACAAAAATCAAACAATCTAATCTTATAAAATTATTCAAAATCAAAATTGTACATTTTCGCCAAATGGATTTGAAATCTTTTACATCATTAAATGGAATGTCAAAATATTTTATAGCCATTTGATCAATAAGTAAATAATATTAAAAAATTTAAAAAAAAATTAACATCTACATATTCAAATGCTCTATATCAATATCAACAGAGCGAATCATCCATCGGTAGGCATTATAAAATTATCCCAGAAAAAATCTGTTATTTCGGATATATCAATTATGAAAATTCCATTATGTAGTATATAATTGATACATGCATCAAGTGTACCATTTCGAGCAACTTAAAACCTAATTTGGTATAAAATTAAGAAGATATTAACAATGCACGGATCCAAAATATATAGCTATTTTATACTATAAAATCGCACTACACATGAGATAGAGAAAGAAGAAGTTAAAACTGTTTCCATCGGAACCTAATTGTTAATTAATTTACAATGCTAGCAAATTACCTACCTTTCTGATTGTAGATATTTACAGAAACAAATTTGTTCTGATAATGCAAATTAAGAATTAACAATAACAATGGTGTGGTATTTATTACCTATGGCGGCAAAACATCATTAGAAGCCTTGGAAGCCTCCGACTGAGAAATGGACGACGAGGAAGGCGTCGGCGGGCGCGAGAAGAAATCCGACTCGTCAAAGAGATCGACGAGGCGGCGGCGCCCGGACGAGCGCGCGCCGTCGAGAGCCCGGAGCAGCGCCTCGGCCTTGGCCTTCCCCCTCGCGCTCCCGCCGCCGCACTCGGCCAGGTCCCTTAAGAGGTCCTCCGCCCCCTCGACCTCCCGGACGTCCCCCGCCGCCTTCTCCCCGCCGGCCATGACGAGGTTGAGCAGCGCCGCGGCGGCGTTCTCCCGGGCCCTGCCGGTGGAACCCGTGGCGGGGTCCACCAGGTCGACGAGCACCCGCACCCCGGCCACCCGACGGAAGGCCTCCACGCTCTCGGCGCACCCGGCGACCTGCGCGACCACGGCGGTGGCGTCCTCGACCACGCCGCCGCGCCCGTGCTTGACGACGAGGGAGAAGAGCGCGGGCACGGCGCCGAGCTCGACCAGAACGGGGCGGTTGAGCGGGTAGAGCGCGACGCCGAAGAGCGCCTTGAGCGCGTCCTTGATCGAGCGGGTGGGGGCCCCGGGGGCGCGGAGGAGGGCGAGGAGGGAGGCGAGGAGGGTCCGCTTCGAGCCGATGATGGGGCGGTAGGCCTCGACGGAGAGGAGGCTGTAGAGGGCGGCGGCGGCGTGCTGGGCTGCGGCGGCCGAGGAGGGCTGGCGGAGGGCGGCGCCCAGGGCGTCGAGGATCCCCGGGGTCGACATGAGCGCCTCGCGCTCCGAGATCGAGAGGTTGAGGAGCGCCGCTGCGGCGTCCTCGTGGCACGCGGCGGAGGAGGCGGAGAGGAGGAGCGCGGCGAGGAGGGGGATCGCGCCCGCGTCGGCGAGGGGACCGCGGATCTCGGGGTCGTGCTTCGAGAGGAGGCGAATCTCCGACACGGCGGCTGCGACGGAGACCTCGTCGTCTGGTGAGGCGGCGATGCGCCGGACCAGCGATCGCGCCGTACGGAGCTTCACCTCCATCCGTATACCCACCTCAACCCCCAACTCAACCCCCAACAAACAATAAATTAAAATCCCTTTCCTCTTCCTTAATTATAATTAATTCATTCATTTAATAATATTTTTTACTTTTGGCTAATTATTTGATGGAAGGTAAAAAAAAAATTATTTTCTTCGATGTATCACGCTTAACAAGAGGATTTGGACGATTAAAGGACACCTCACTAAACAGGAAACAGCCATTTGCAACTTCTCTGAAATGAAAAGCGAGCACGTGTGCGAAACGAGTGGGGCCCGCAGATTTGATGTAAATATTCAAGTTTTTTTCTGTTTTTGTTTTACTGGTGCTAGTCAATGCACGTGCATGTGTTAATTTACATACTTAATTAAAAATATTAAATTATAATTTATATAATTTAAATTTAATTTTTTTTATCTATTTAAAGGAAGAGCAACGCTATATGTACACCCCCAAAGGGGGTGTACATCTTACACCCACCCATCTAAGGGTGGGGGGTCACTTCACAACTTTGGGGGTGTACATCTTACACCCACCCATCTAAGGGTGGGGGGTCACTTCACAAATTGTGAAGTGACCCCTCACCACACCCCACCCATTGGATGGGTGGGGTGTGCGATGTACACTCCCAAATGGGGTGTACAAGTAGCACTTCCTTTATTTGGGGGTGTACATGTATGACGAGTGGATGAATACCCACCCTAAGATGGGTGGGTGTAGGATGTACACCCCATTTGGGAGTGTACACCTAGCACTTCTCCTATTTAAATTAGAGCAATGCTACCTGTACACCCCGAAGGGGTGTACATCATACACCTCCACCATTTTAATGGTGACGATACTTTTTACGGGTCACATCAAGTGACCCATCATCACACCCCCACCCTTAGATGGGTGGGGTGTATGATGTACACCCCGAAAGGGGTGTACACATAGCATTTTCCTTTAAATTATAAGTTTTGTAATTTCTTTTAACATAAATATAATGAACTATATAATTTAACTACTTCTCATTTACAACATAAAACAAATTATTCTACTTTTTCTATTTCGTTATTGGTAAAATAAATTTAATTATTTAGAGTATATATTTAAAAAATAACGATATGTTAAGAAAAATATATAAATAAATTTAATTATTTAGTAGAACAGATGTATGCACCATAATTATTCTAACTAAATTATAAATATTTTAATTTTTAAATCTAAATATAAACTAACATAATCTATATAATTTAAAAATTTTGTTTATATAAAGTATATACTTTTCATAATCATTTTCTAATATAGATGGAATATAGATAATTACGTTTCTATAATCTAATTTTGAATATAGATGGAATATAGATAGGACGGGACACATTATGGTAATGTATCTCAAAAATACGTTCTTATAATCTAATTTTGAATATAGATGGAATATAAATAGAATGCTTACACAAAAGTGTTATAAAAATATATCCATATAACATAATTTTGTTATAGTAAATTTTAATCCAAATTTAAATAACAAACTAAAATTCAAATTACAACTTTGTATTTTAAATTTAACGTTCAAACATAATTAAAAATTTATAATTTATTATATTTAAAATTTAGTTAATTAAATAAATTAAATTTGAATTTCCAACAATTATTATTGAACAGGTATATATGAAAGATATTTTAGTAATTATATAGGTACCGACAAAATAAAAAAATAAAAAAAAAGGACCGAACCAATAAATATATTTATATAGAATAATAAAATAATAATTAAAATAGATTAGTGGGCGATTAATAAAAGAGCAATGCTACATGTACACCCCGAAGGGGTGTACATCATACAGCTCCATCATTTTAATGGTGACGATACTTTTTACGGGTCACATCAAGTGACCCATCATCACACTCCCACCCTTAGATGGGTGGGGTGTATGATGTACACCCCGAAAGGGGTGTACACATAGCATTTTCCTTAATAAAACCCTCGACGAATCATTCTCGGGCTCAGTGTTGACTCGGACGACTCGCGGGGACGGATTCGTCCTCAAATTCATAAGATGTGAGAAATGCTAAAACTATAATTAAAAAAAAAAATTATAATCTCTACAATTATTTATTCAGTAATTATAAAATTTTTATAATGGTACCGAAAATAATATTAATTTATTTTTTGACTTTGGGAGGTCTCAAATTTTTATGGTGGTATGTAGAGTAATATTAATAATCTGAGAGCTACATAGTTAATTACTATGTACAGTATTTTATACAAGAGCAATGCTACATGTACACCCCAAAGGGGTGTACATCATACACCTCCATCATTTTAATGGTGGCGATATTTTTTACGGGTCACATCAAGTAACCCATCATCACACCCCCATCCTTAGATGGGTGGGGTGTATGATGTACACCCCGAAAGGGGTGTACACATAGCATTTTCCTTTATACAAACTCTTAATTTAGTTATAAAAAAATAATCTGAATATTTAATATTTTTTGAATCCATATACACATTAAAAATTGGAATAAGACATTATAATTTGACAAGCATTTCAATTTATTTTTAGAACATAATTTATTTTAATAATAAAGATTTGATCGAATGGCAGAATAAGATATCTAATAAAAACTATTTTTTTGTATAATTGAAAGTTAATTTTTTTTTTTTTGAAAAGTCTTTGACCATTCTCATTTTGATTGAATAGTATATTTTATTTATTACATAATTTATCTTATTTTAAAAAAATAATTTAAAGATTGAATATAATATTTATTTTATATATTTGACAACAATTCTATTGGCAAATTATTTTGTTTAATAAATTAAAATACTATATCGAGTAAAATGTTTAAGCATTAAAACAAATCTACTTATATAAAATATTTTGTTAGGCACTGTTTGGCTGGGGATCAAGGTTCCCCAAACGCGTTTGGTTATGAATGGAAATAGTAGTTCTTATTTTTTTGGAATAAACGGGTATAAGGCTGGAACAGTAGAACAAACTTGTTTCCAAATAAATTTAATTAAAATAAATATAAATTTAATTATTATATTAACTCTTTAATTAATCTAATATTTTGAGTAATTTAATTATTTTATTAACTAATTATTTAACTATTATTAGATAATTAACTAATTAATTTGTAGTTAATTAAATTATTTATTAACAATACTTATTATTGTTAATTAATTTATCAATTAATATTTAGGACTATCTAGAAATAGTTAATTAAATAAGTTAAATTATTATTTAATTAATATTTTTTATATTAATTAATTAGATAATTAGATAAAATATAACTATCCAAAAATTATAATTATTATTTTATAATAATAATTAGATAAAATATTATTATTTTTAAATTATAATTATTCTTATTCTTACTATTCTAATATAACTATCCAAATTTTTTTTAAAAAAAAAAATAATTTAAATTTCATCCAAATATAAAATTAATTTTATTTCTATTTATTTCTGAACTTATATCTATTTCTGAAATAATTAATTTTAATTTATATACGAATAAGAGGTAGTCTTAGAATATACAAATCTAATAACCACATGTCAATGTTTTGTCCAAATAATTACAACAGATAATTAAATGCTGAAATTGATGTACTTATAAAAGTTTATAAATTATTAAGTTTATTTTCAGATATTTACGCTTTATTAACAGTCGTATGGGCAAAATGGGAAATAGGAAGGGCAATTATAAAATAAATGATATGATTATTTTTATTTATTTTTAAATATATATCTATTTATGAAATAATTAATTCTAACTTATTTCTAAATAAATAAATAAATAAAAAGTCTTATACAAATATGATAACCAAAAGTCAATGTTTTGTTCAAAAAAAATTGCTACAATTAATTGAATGAGCAAATTGTTGTACTTATAAAATTTCATAAATTAGTAAATTTATTTTCAGATATTTACGCTTTATTGACCGAGACGTAGGGGCAAAATGGTAAATAGGGAAATAGCGAGGTCATGCAGTTATAAAGTAAAGGATCAATGCTAGGTGTACACAGTGTACATCATACACCCACTTCATTCTGAGACGAATATTTATTTATTCGTCACATCGATATGATGAGTGAAAGAGCAATGCTAGGTGTACATTTCAAATGGGATGTGCATCCTACACCCACTCCATTCTGAGATGAATATTTATTTATTCGTCACATAGATGTGACGAGTGAAAGAGCAATACTAGGTATACACCCCAAATAGGGTGTACATCCTACACCCACTCCATTCTAGAATAAATATTCATCGACTCGTCACATCGATTTTACGAATAAAATTCACTTTATCCCAGAATAAAGTGGGTGTAAGATGTACACCCTATTTGGGATGTACATCTCGTATTTTCCTAAAGAAGCAATACTATGTGTACACCCCAAATGTGGTGTACATGCTACACCCACTCCATTTTAAGATGAATATTTATTTATTCGTCACATCGATGTGACGAGTGAAAGTGCAATGCTAAGTATACATCCAAATGAGCAATACTAGGTATACACCCCAAATAGGGTGTACATGTTACACCCACTCTATTCTAGAATAAATATTTATCTACTCGTCATATCGATGTTACGAATAAAATTTACTCTATCCTATAATAAAGTGAGTGTAAAATGTACACCCTATTTGGATCTAGATCTAGTATCCCTTTTTCTAAAGTAAATGATATGGGACAAAGGAAGTTGGCGGGAAACGCGCGCGGGACAAGTAAAAGCGGGTGGGAAGTGGGAAATAGGGGAAAGAGCGGGGTGCGACGAATCTTAGAACTTCTCTGACTAATTTGATCTGGTGATGTCATAACTACGACAATTTTGAGTGCAATGACGCTTTAATCCGAGCACTTCATTGCCCGGTCATGGTCTACCACGTGATCCTCGGATTTGACTACTGAAAAGGCTGGAGAAGGAGATGTTAATCTACCACCTCGCAGCATCCGAGGATTCGTGAAAGTTATTTAAACTTTTATTAGTAAAAGAAAATATATATTAATATAACAAATAGAGAATTGGAGCTCTTCAGTAAGGATAGTATAAGATATATATATATATATATATATATATATATATATATATATATATATATATATATATATATATATATATATATATATATGAGCAATGCTGCTTGTACACCCCGAAGGGGTGTACATCATACACCTCCACCATTTTAATGGTGGCGATATTTTTTACGGATCACATCAAGTGACCCATCATCACACCCCCACCCTTAGATGGGTGGGGTGTATGATGTACACCCCGAAAGGGGTGTACACATAGCATTTTCCTATATATATATATATATATATATATATATATATATATATATATATATATATATATATATATATGAGCAATGCTACATGTACACCCCTTTCGGGGTGTACATCGTATACCCTACCCATCTAATGGGTGGGGTGATTTCAAGGATCACTTGAAATCACCCCACCCACCACACGCCCACCCATTGGATGGGTGGGGATGTATGATGTACACCCCGAAAGGGTGTACACATAGTATTTTCCTATATATATATATATATATATATATATATATATATATATATATATATATATATATATATATATATATATATATATATATATAAGAATATCAATGGGCATACATTTTTTTATTTTTAAAATATTTTTCATTTGGGTTGATATTAGTTTATTCTTTAGAATAAATAAAATAAATTTGATAATTTTTTTGTAAAAAAAAATAATAATAAAAAAGGTTGATTATAAATTTATTTTTATTAATTAAAACTAATAATAAAAAATAATTTTGCTATATATACAATATAATAGAAGTGCAAGCAAGTATCAAATAATAAATAAATTTATAACAAAGAAATTTATATTAGTTCATATCATATATACAAATGAAATATACTGCCACCCTACTAGTTCATACTGTATAAATATATTAGTAGAGGAATGCTACTTTTATATTCATTTATGGGTGTACATCTTATACCTCCATCTATTCAAGGATAAAAAAATTTTCATCCATCACTTTAAGTGATGGATTAAATTCACCACACCCTTGAATAAATAAAATATAAAATATATATTTTTTTTGAAATGTACATTTAGTTTTTTTCTAATCCATATAATGGATAAAAATGAAATATATACAAATAGAATGAAAAGGATAAGACGAGGATATAGGTCAGTGAACAAATAAATAAAATAAAGCAGAAACGATTATCAAACCATCAGAATCAGAAGAAGAAAAAGAAAAAAAAAAGAAAAAAATTATTTTTTATTGTCGTTCCTATTGAATGCCCTTATGTCATGAGTGGGAGAGAATTAAAATTAAGAGATTATTTCATATTATTCTAGAATAATTCGGTTGGGTAAAAATTAATTATTTCAGTCGAATTTTTTGTCGCTGGGCACAATAAAAGAAATAAAATATATTATTCTTCAGTTGTCTCGTTAACAAATGATGTCTTGGGTGTAACTTTAATAATATTTGATAAATTTTGCTAAGAATGAGAGTCTTTGAATAAGAATAGTAAAAAAATTATATATAGTCTAGAGGTGTATATCCCTAGCCTTAATCATTTTTGCTTAAAAAATACTATTTGTACATTTATAATATAAATATAAATTTTATTTCATTTACATTCAAATATTAATAAATTTTTGTAGAGTTTAGTTAAAAAAAAAAAAATGATAAGAATACGGGATGAATCTAGATTTTGAACCAGTGAGGTGTAAATTTTACACCTAAAGTCTAAGGGGTGTAGGGGTAGAACTACTATTTTGCATGGAGCAATGCTATATTTACACCTCAAAAGAAATATGTATCCTATAATCCATCCATCTAAGAATGGGGTGTCTTTTAGAGGTCACTTTACAAATTGTGAAGTGACCTATCACCACGCCCCCACCCATTGGATGGATGGGATGTGAGATGTACACTCTAGAAATGGTGTACAAGTAGGATTTTCCTTTTGCATAAGTAGCAATGCTACCTATACATCTACTTTTGGGTGTACAATGTACACCCTATTTGGAATGTATAAGAAGTATTTTTCTTGCTTAAGAGCAATAAACTCTAGGGCTCCGTTTGGTTCGAGAATAAGTTATTTTTATTTATTCCTGCAATAGGTATAACTTTTGGGATAGAAAGGAAACAAAAATCGAGATATTCTAAGAATAAGAAAATTTATGTTGGGATGATTAGATTAGAATAGTAGGAATAAAAGTAATTATGATTGAGAAAGAAAATAATTTATCTAAATAATAAATATTTAAATATTAGTAAAATAATATTTTAACAAGCAACAAACATCAAACAACGCGCTCCAACGACCTCTATAGGCATACTCCTCCTGTCCGGACTCGCAGAAAGTTATCGTCCTCTCTCCGCAGTCGATAGTCGCACAATACCGCGCCAACCAATCCAAACCAAGTACAACATCAAAATTCTAGAGTTGCCGCAAGACCAACAAGTCTGCAGGTATAATCCACGGCCCCAACTGCACTGGACAAGACCTACAACATTCCTCCACATACAAAGTATGATCAGGAATTTACACCTTACGTGAATATGGTAACGACCCTATCTCTAGCCTATGCAGGAATGTAAATTCTTTACTAATGAATGAGTAGGATGCGCCGGTATCAAAAAGTGCTCGAGGTCAAACAGAAGAGATCAGAATAATACCTACAACGACATGGTCAGTGTGACGCCCCAACTTCACAGGGGGTCACCCATCTTAGAGCTACTCTACCTCTAGCACGCTTAACTCTCTTAACCTCTTAGGTTTTGCTACCACCTAAAATGCTATAGCCGGGTTAAGAGATTTAGTCCTATTATATCATTTATATATATTACTAATCCAAATTTCGGGGGTGTCATATTCTTCCCCCCTTTAAGCCCTGACGTCCTCGTCAGGCTTAAAGACACTCACAAGCACCAGGCGATATGAGACTCGTCTCGCTAGCCTTAGCCGACCTTGTGGGGAGCTGCACTTCACCCACAACGGTCATTAACCGGGGAGCCTCGCTCTACCCGCTAAATAACCCTGGCTCAACCGAGACTCATCTCACATTTTCAGCTGGTGAATGGCTCTGATACCAATTGTGATGCCCCAACTTCCTAGGGGGTTACCCATCCTAGAGCTACTCTGGCTCTAGTACGCTTAACTCTCTTAACCTCTTGGGTCTTGCTACCACCCAAAATGCTATAGACGGATTAAGAGATTTAGTCCTATTATATCATTTATATATAGGACTAATCCAAATTCCGAGGGTGTCACAGTCAGCTACTGCGGAGTCCTCTACCTGAGCTGCATAAACCTGCCCACTCAGTGCTGGCGGTCGCCGCTATGTCTGCCTCGAAGAGGTAGCCTAATCTGCCTGGCTATAAGTCGGTGAACCTTTTACGATCTAGAGGGGTAAGGGAGGAGTCAATGCTGTCAATGGTGCTGAGGATCCTGCTCATAGGCACGCTGACTGAAAATGCCCCGTCTGCCCACAACGAAAGCATCGGCCCTACCTCTGGTCACACTGCGACGGTGGGTGCGGTCCTCCACAGATAACACATCGATCCTGCCACCTCTGATATTATTGTTGCTACTGCTGTGGCTACCGCTGCTGCGATCGGGATCCACCAAACCTCGGTCGCCTCTGAAACCCACGACCCTGAGGACGAAATCGCGGAAGTCTCAGAGGCCTCTGCCTGCTAGTCTATTCCCCGTCATCCTGCGCCGGGCGCTTCTCTCCAGAACTCACCCCCGGCGCTCGGCTCCTCTCTGTTAACACTGTGGCTCCATGCTCAACCCACAGTGCATGCTCCATGGAAGCGTCAAGAGTTTGCTTCTGCTGAGACTGAACGAACTGGTAAATGTCCTGACGCAGCCCTCACTCGAACAGGTAGATCTGGTGCGCCTCATCTCGCGCTGAAAATGGCACGTAGTTCAGCAACCGCGTGAACTCCCGAATGTACTCCCGTACTGTCCGATCTCCCTACATAAGATTCCTCAAATCCTCCTCGAGTTTCTGCTTGACAATGTCCGGGAATAAGGCCCCGAACAGCAAGCTACAAAACTCAAGCCACGAAAGCAGCTCGGCCCCAAGTGGGCTATCCGGTCGAACTCTCCGCCACCACACCTCAGCATCTCTCTCCAAAAGGTGGGTGACCAGATGCACCTGGTATCTCTCTGGCACAAGCGGCTTCTCCATCGCGGCCACCCAGGACTTTGCCTCCGACGGCTCTAAGCTTTGACCAGAGAACTAGGGCGGATCAAATTGTCGAAAATAGGTCAACCGATCGGTGATATCCCTCTACTCAGTTCCAGATAACTGTCCACTCGGCCTCGACGCCACTCCACTAGTCGTCGGCACGCAGAGGGCTACTGGTATAGCCGGCGCTATCGGAGGCGCTGCTACAGGAGATACTGTTCCAGGTAAACCTCAGCTGGGAGTGCTGTCTGGGGTGCTCTCTACTCTAGTACCTGCGTCATCCGATCCAGTGTCTCACCCTGTCGTCAGTAGGTCTCGGATAACCTTGCCAAATGAGTCTGAAGCTCCTGAACCTCACTCTGCCTGTCCTGCCCTGACTCTGTCTGCTCGGGCTCATCAGAGGACACGATGTGTGCGCGCGTCGGTACTCGGGGTCTGGGAGGTATCGTGCTCACCTGCAACCAAAAATGAAGGTCAGTACCACAACAAAACGAAACGCTCGACTCAATCTAGTGAAAGTCTAGGGCATGTCCCCTTTCCTGTAGCACTATGTTGTCTACAGCCAATATAGTCGCTTAACAAGAGAAGGCATGTCAATCACTCACCCCATTCCCTTGGGAGAGTTACAAAACTCAATAATGACTCTCGCTATACATCACGTCTCTCACGTCAGTCATCTTAGGGTCCAACCAAAAGCTTAGGATTTCCTAAGTCCTCAATGACCTATATCTTAGGCTCCGATACCACTCTAATCTGTCACGCCCCGAGGTCAAACTGCGACTCGAGCTCGCCAACAGATCAGCCACCCATACGAAAATTTCCGCATAGGCGAAGCTATAACGACCCGACCCACTAGCAATAATAACTCGTTGGGCCCAAACCACAGCCCAAAATGCTTAAGCCCAGTTATTATTACTAGTGTCCAAGTCTCATATAAACCCAATCACAAATCCATCCACATCCGATGTGGGACTATTGGGGGCGTCACAGACTCCCCCGTTTAGGCCTGACGTCCTCGTCAGCCCAAACACACACACAAGCCCAAGATCACCAGGCGATGTGAGACTCGTCTCGCTAGCCCTGTCATCTAGACCCAGGCTCAGCCGAGACTTATCACACACTTCCGGCTGGTTATTGGCTCTGATACCAAATATAACCAGCCGGAAGTGTGTGATAAGTCTCGGCTGAGCCTGGGTCTAGATGACAGGGCTAGCGAGACGAGTCTCACATCGCCTGGTGATCTTGGGCTTGTGTGTGTGTTTGGGCTGACGAGGACGTCAGGCCTAAACGGGGGAGTCTGTGACGCCCCCAATAGTCCCACATCGGATGTGGATGGATTTGTGATTGGGTTAATATAACGACCCGACCCACTAGCAATAATATCCAACGAGTTATTATTGCTAGTGGGCTGGGTCGTTACATTTGGTATCAGAGCCAATAACCAGCCGGAAGTGTGCGGCGAGTCTCGGCTGAGTCTGGGTCTAGATGACAGGACTAGCGAGACGAGTCTCACATCGCCTGGTGATCTTGGGCTTGTGTGTGTGTGTTTGGGCTGACGAGGACGTCAGGCCTAAACGGGGGGAGTCTGTGACGCCCCCAATAGTCCCACATCGGATGTGGATGGATTTGTGATTGGGTTTATATGAGACTTGGACACTAGTAATAATAACTGGGCTTAAGCATTTTGGGCTGTGATTTGGGCCCAACGAGTTATTATTGCTAGTGGGCTGTTATTATTGCTAGTGGGCCGGGTCGTTATATTAACCCAATCACAAATCCATCCACATCCGATGTGGGACTATTGGGGGCGTCACAGACTCCCCCGTTTAGGCCTGACGTCCTCGTCAGCCCAAACACACACACAAGCCCAAGATCACCAGGCGATGTGAGACTCGTCTCGCTAGCCATGTCATCTAGACCCAGGCTCAGCCGAGACTTATCACAGACTTCCGGCTGGTTATTGGCTCTGATACCAAATATAACGACCCGACCCACTAGCAATAATAGCTCGTTGGGCCCAAACCACGGCCCAAAATGCTTAAGCCCAGTTATTATTACTAGTGTCCAAGTCTCATATAAACCCAATCACAAATCCATCCACATCCGATGTGGGACTATTGGGGGCGTCACAGAAGCGTCAAACCTGCAAAAGATAGAGTCTACCAACTAACAGATATCAGAGCTGAAATAAAATTGCTACATAAAACAACAATAATCCAAAGTACAACTGCAAACTCCAAAATACAAATCCACATCACAGAAGCGTAAAATAAAAGTACAACACAGATAGTACAGGAGTACAATCCAAAATTTGGGTACTAGGTACACCTATTTCTCCAAGCACAGGTAGGGATTTAACTCGCGACTCCCTTACCTCGGTCGGAAGAAGCAATAGGTGTAGGGACATAAGTAGATGTCTCTGCAAAAAGAACACCAACAGCGGGTGTGAGAACTATATAAACAAAGTAATCCGCAGTGGGTACTGTCTCCAAGACCAATGATCTGCCCACTAAGTCTACTAGAGGCAAAAGATAACTCAATACTGAAAAACAAAAACAAAAAGTTGGAAAAGAATTGCAGCTACCATGCCTCTATCTACGATGCTCAAAGAACGACAAAGTGATAATATGTAACGACTCGCTCTCAAGGTGCTCAATCTACCCAATCACACTGACTGCCACATCGTGTCTAGTCAAACCTGCGCCCACCTACTACCATTATATCCACGGAGGACTGGAATTACGTAGGACGCCCAACCGGGCTGCATCGACATCACGCAGAAAAATAGGTCTAGCTCCGGAGCAACACTCGAGGGACGCGACCCTATCGAGGAAAGATGCGCATCTCAGTAGAGCTCAATATAGCTCATGCAGGCTATAATCTAATCCGTGATCAACTAGATCGACAAGCTCACGACACACAACAGGCTCACGACACAGGCCAGAAACACTCAACTGCCCAGGATCACCGTCTACCCAAACAGCTCCTGACACTAGAATATAAACTAGAAACAGCTATGAAAATCCACTCGACCCCCAGGCATGAGCGTAAATGCAGCCTACACTATCCCGACAACTCGAACCCACTACCCGAAGCGAGAGAAAACTACTAAAGTTGAGAAGAATGGAAACGGTGCACTAAAATTAAGAGTATCCAGATGTAGCTTAAAATACCAATATTAAATATTTTCTAGTGTCAACGGGCCTCACAAAATATGCCACATATGTCGGGGGTGCTAATCAAAGTTCCCATATTTTTTCAAACAACTATCAGATTTTACAAGATAAACAAATGCTACATCTAGCATGCTGGACATCTATGAAAATAGACATAGAAGGAAACTCGATGATTTTGAAAAAAATCCAACCCACCAGAAACACAATCCAACAATGGAAAGAAGTCGAAGCGGCACGACACCAAAAACACTATCAGGGTAGAACCACGCGCGGCCGAGAAAACGCGAACTCCGCAATCAAGCTTCTCACTCAGCTAGCACCACCAGAAGCTCAGCTAAACACTCCACAAGCTGCTCAACCTCAATCTAAGCTCTCAGCACACAAGTCCAATACTCTCAGCCTCAGCACAGGATGCAGACTCACACAAAACACAGCTCAAGCTCACTATCAGCCGCAACACTTCACCCTACACCACAGCCTCTGTCCAAAACCTCCAGCACAAGCAAGAATGCACACAAACCAAACTAGAGGAAGGAGGATCATCCCAAAAACCGAACCAAACTCAACTCCTTCAACCTAGCTCCAAAAACAGCAGAAACATCAAAAACTCCGAAAAATTGAAAACTCTCAAAATACAACACCTACCTCGAATCCAGCAGAAAAAGGATCCACGCTCGAGCTCTCCACCTCAGGAGCCAGCTATTCAACTCTCTCGACCAAGCCTCAAAGCTTTGGCGCGAAGAATTAGAAGGAATGATGGCTCAGCTGAAGCTACTATTGCCGCTACAGCTCTGCTCCAGCTCACAAGAAAGGATGAAGAAGATGGAGAAGAATGAGATGAAAGCTCAGGATGATCTCTAGTGAAAAATGGCAGTGGCCACGAGTGTTGAGGGGATATAAAGTCCACATGTGAGTGTGCTGAGCCGCGAAACAACGAAGATAGCTAATTGGTCCATCAGCAGAAAAGCGCGATTCGGGCGCCTAATTGTTCACCCGAGTGCCACAAACTACGCGACTACAGTATTAACGGGCGATCTTGAGGGCACCCGCTCCACTATAGTAAAAGGCTTGAAAATGCAGAACACTGTAGTCTCCTCAAGTTAGCTACCTGGGCGTCCGCTACTACAGTAGTGCGCCCGAATACCACCAACTCCTACCAATTGTACTGTCAGGCACGAATCTCGAAAAAATCTCATCCATTCAATTTTTGCGCTGCTAGAGTAATTTTCGGGTGCCCAAAGGTGAGACTGGCAAATTGGTAAGGTTTTCGGGCGTCTGAAACACGTTTAGGATGCCCAAAAACTCAGGAACTCCAATTCCTTTGCTATTTGCGTTCTCAAGTCCGTTTTCGCATCTATTTCGTGCTAAACGACTCACACTCGACGCAACCATCTCCAGATTCGTCGGTCAACACAGAAAATACGCACACAAACAGTTACTAAGCCTCCGGTACTCCATACCCACGGCGGCCCAATCGACGCCCAATCCCGCACGGCGAGTATGATGTCGCAATGGCCAACTCCGGAGTACCGGCTTGGAGAGAGCGACCGTACTAAGCATGTGCGAATGAGCACAATCGACAAGCAAGCAAAGTCCCGATCATTGTGTCTAAAATACGGAATAGCATCTTCGACCTTTAGGTCGAGGTATAATGTCTCTCAATGTCTTGTATACAATGTAGGCAATGTCTTACTTGTTGAAAATGTTTAATCATAAAACACATGAATTGTAAACCGCTTCGGAGGCCTCTCCGCAATTCCCGAGTTTTTTGGGCCCCACGCGTCAGTGGGCTATGTCCGTCTCTCTCCTGCGCCCCCTCGGATTTTCCTCTTTCTCTCTCTCTCTCTCATTGCGTCTCTCTCTCGGGCCCCCGGGTCAATGGGAGGCATCCCACTCTCTCTTGCGCCGTCTCGATTTTCCCCCCCTTCGCATAGGCCCAGCGTGTCAGTGGTTCCCTCTCTCTCTTGCGCCCCCTCGGACTCTCCTGTCCCTCTCTCTCTCTCTCTCTCTCTCTCTCTCTCTCTCTCTCTCTTTGTGGCCCTCCTGTCATTGCGCTTCTCTCTGTCTCTCTCGCCGCCGCCTCGGACTCTCAGCATGGGCCCTCCCCGTGTCAGCGGGCGGCGTTACTCTCTCTCCCGCACCGTCTCGATTTTCCTTCGGCTATATCGATGGCCCCTCTATGGGCCCGGCATGTTAGTGGTTGTTCTCTCTCTATCTCTCTCTCACGCCTCTTCGATTCTCCTTCGGTTTCTCGGCCGACTCCCTCTCTTAGACTTCCCTTTCTCTGGCGGTCTCTTAGACTCTCGGGTTGGCTCCGCACTTCCCGCCGTGGCCTGGTACCTTCGCTGTGCATGTTATTAATGCGCCATTAATGCGCCGTCCGGTCGGCGATGTGGCATATCCCGGTTGCCGTCCTCCTATGGAGGGGTTGTTGGACTCCTGCTGTACCTTCATTGTATCCTGCTATTAATGTGCCATTAATGCGCCGTACGGCCGATCATGCTGTGTATCAGGCGACCGTCCTCTTCTGTATTGTGTTCTGGTGGAATGCACGGCCGCTCTGTTCCTTTGCAGTCCTTTACCCGTCGGAAAAATGAGGTGCTCACTTTCTTTTCCTTTTATTTTGTACTCCTCCCTCTCTCTTACGGTTCTGCTTCGTGATTGGCTTGGTCCGGCGTCCGTGCGGTTAGTTGCCTCGGTTGTCCCCCTGATTGTGGTGGTTGGATCACCTGTCACCTCGGTTCCTCACTGTTGCCTCATCATGGCGATGATGACGATGATGATGATGATTGCGAGGGATGTTCGAAACGATTCCCGTCGGTTCCTTTTATGATCCGGTGATACTTATAAATAGCGGTGTTCTTTTCCTGTTTTTTGCACTTTTGTTCCTGGTGTTTTTTGTTTCTTGGTTGCCGCTGTGGTTTCCTGAGAAATTGGAGCTTTTGCCGCTGTGGTTTTCTGAGGTTTTGCCCATTTTGATTCGTGGTATTTCCCTTCTTTTCCTATTCTGTTGATTATGGTCTTTTTCTTTTTCTCCCTCTATGTTTTCCTGATGCTTTCTTCTTTGTTGGCTGTGTTCTTCTGTTTTTCTGTGGTTTTTTTTCCCGAACCGCCGATCGTTTTTTTTCGCCAGTGATGGCGACGGTGTCTGTCCAAATTTCTTTCCGCGAATTGTTGCGTGCGGTCTGCGCGTGATTTTTATGCTAGCACCGGTGTATGGTTTGCCGGTTGACAATGAGGGCTTGTTTAGTGTTTTTGTCGATGTCGAAGTCTCCAGAGGAGATTCTGTGTTTGAATCGATTAGGTGCTGGGGTGCATCGTCTTCTACTGTTGATGCGACGGAGGAGGACGCCGCCCGCTGCACCGTCGCTAGGTTGCGTGATAAGCTCTCTTTTGAGGTGAAGGATGCGAATTTGGAAGACATGAAGTTCTTCAAAAATTTGTACGGTCGGGTTACTACGGAGTACAGCACGCTCCGCGGTAAATATAAGCGTCTTCGGAGCGACTATACCCTTTTAAAGGGTTGTTACGGTGGTCTCCTTGCTAAGAAGGAGCAGGTCGACTCTAAGCGGAAGGAAATCTGCAGAAATTTGGAGAGATGTTTGGGTGTCCTGCATGGCTCCAAACCGGTTGTTGTTACTCCAAGCAGCAGTGGAGCTCCTTCTGAGGAAGATCCTGCAGTTCCTCCGGGCTTTTTTGCGACCTGATTGGTCGCTTTTTGGTTCAGACTTTTATATTTTGGTTGCTGTCCCTTAGCCTTTTTGCCTTCTCTTTGCCTGGGTCTTCCCTTAGCCTCTACTATGTTGCTTTCTCTTTACCTTGGTTGCTGTCTCTTAGCCTCGACTATATATTTTGGTAATCAGGTTTCCTAGCTGGGTGTTGTGTAAAAAATGTTCGAACAGTTGTAAGTTTTTGGATGTGGATAAGCTTCTCTTTATTTTCCTGTTTGGCTTCCTCTTTATTTTTTTGTGATTTCGTTTCTTTTTATGTTTTCCCTTTTTTTTATATAAGGCAATGACGATGCAAAGAAAAAAAAAAAGAAAACTCATGTTGATGTTGAGCTTGCTGGTAGATGATATTTGTGGAATCCAAATAGAATACTGTAATTTTGAATACTATATATATGTATCTTCTAATGATTAACTTCGTTAGACCTTATATATATTGACCTCATATATATATATATATATATATATATATATATATATATATATATATATATATATATATATATATATCTTTTAATATATATATAGAGTCCGGCTAGAATACTATCGATAGCACCAAATAATTGGTGCTATCAAGTTTTCAGTCATTGAATAAAAAAATATGCGGTTGAGATTATAGTGGTCTCCTAAGATTTTTACTATTCAACTAACCACCTAGTAAACCCTAGGGGACCACTATAATCCCAACCACATATTTTTTCATCCAACGGCTAAAAACTTTCGATAGTATTCTAACATATATATATATATATATATATATATATATATATATATATATATATATATATATATATATATATCTTCTAATATATATGTATCTTCTAATAATTGTAGCTAAAAGACTCGATATAAACCTCATTAGTGCAGTTAAACCAAGATTCATAATATTCTTTTATATTGACCTCATTAGTGCAGTTAAAGTACTTTGAATTTGAATACTATTCATATGTAACATCTAACAATTATCAATAAAGCAGGTTGAACACTATTCATATGTAACATCTAATAATTAACAGTAAAGCAAGTTGAATACTATTCATATGTAACATCTAATAATTAACAGTAAAGCAAGTTGAACACTATTCATATGTAACATCTAATAATTAACAGTAAAGCAAGTTGAATACTATTCATATGTAACATCTAATGATTAACAGTAAAGCAAGTTGAACACTATTCATATGTAACATCCAATAATTAACAGTAATTCAAGTTGAATACTATTCATATGTAGAGCGAGTTTGGATAGAATCCTAATGCTTATAACGTCGGCATTAATTAATTGGTCTCGCTCATAACGATGTCAGCCTAAAATATAGAGGGAAATGTGTCGGAGTATTTGCTCTCCACTATTTGGATATCCTCTTGCACTAATCTGATCCTTATACTATTTTTTTTTTGTTTTCTTTGCTTCTATATATTTATTCGTGATTTTTACTGTGGTTTTATTTGATGTTCCTCTGATTTTCGATCCTTCTGGTTGAATATATATATATATATATATATATATATATATATAGAGAGAGCTTTAATGTTTTTAAAAGCACAAGGTCATTCATGCTTGTGAATTTTTTATCATTGAATTTGCATTGAGATTTGTGCTTTTGTAAAGTCAACTAAAAAGAGAGAAAGAAAAAATAAATAGCACAAATCTCAATGCAAATTCAATGGTAAAAAATTTACAAACATATTTTTATTTGTACTTTTGAAAGTATATAAGCTCTACTATATATATATATATATATATATATATATATATATATATATATATATATATATATATATATATATATATATATATATATATATTCAGTTTTTCGAGCTTGAAAACTCTAAAGCATTAGGCTGAGCTCCTGGAATTACAATGCTTAAAAAATCACCTCTGAGCACTGATCGTGCAAGTGCAATAATTTTAAGAATGACACTGCTTTAACAGGATGACAGTATGTTTGAATTAGGCAGGGTTGGTTTCATTGATCATGCAACTGCAGTAATTCAAAATACTTCTCTTCTTCTTCTTTTTTTTTATAAGGCGATGATGATGAAAAAAAAAAAATCTCGAATGCAGTTTATCTGTAGAGCTGAGGAATGATCTGCTCATTGACCTTGAAAATTTGGACAACCGTTTGTAATGGAATATCCCGCGCGCATCATCTGGATGGCCTACAATGTATGCAACCATTTGTGCGTAGCCGATACGCGTGCATTATCTGGATGGCCTGCAATGTATGCAACTATTTTGTGCGTCGCCGATACATCCTTATGATTAGAATGCTGATATTGGACTTTGAAAATTTAGCCATCTATTTCTCCTTCAGTAATGATTTGATTCTCAAATATTGATTTTAGTTAATAGTTAATTGCTCTTAAATTTTAACTCTTTTTAACTAAATATTATGTAGAAAAATTAAAAATATAATGCGTGTCTTAAGGACATATTAGTTTGACATTAGATTTTTAAATTTGGACCAAATGTTTTGGGCATATAAGTTTGACATTAGATTTTTAAATTTAAGCCAAATGTTTTAAAGTCTTTTGTATTTGGAGTGAATTGATTTCATTCCATAAATTTTTTTAGTTTTCTTATAGATTTCTGAGCTTTATAGATTTCTGAACGAACTGATTATTTTGAGCAAACTGGGCTGAGCCTTATAGGTTTTTTAAAGTTTACTTTGTTTTAGAAGAATGCTCACAAGCTACTAAGAATAATGATACACAGTCGGCAGTTACCATGCTTAAGAATTCAATTTCAATCACTGAGCAGGATGATTTCAGGCTACTAAGAATGCCAAGTGAACAACTTGAGCATACATATCTTAGGATGTTGGAAAATTTCGGTACTCGCTCCGGTACTAGATTCTCTGAATCCGCAACCCGCTTCGATACCGTAATCCGCTCTGGTACCACCTAGAGTTGGGATTCCGCAGCGGAAACGTCAAATCAAATTTTTACCATAAACCGTCCTCTCAACAAAACTGGAACCAATACAACCACAAAGAGAAGAAAAACCAATATAAAGAAATATGCGGGTGAAATAAGATTTATTAACTAAGAGAAGAATTACATCGATTACACAGACTTCTCTTGTGCAATAGAGTAACTTCAACCCTAGCCCTCCTCCTGAATCTCTCTTACCCTTCTCTCGTTTTCTATAAACCTAGAAGACTTCTCTCTTTTCTTTCTTTTTGTATCGTACAATCATCCTCAAGACCATACGTATTTTTATATATATATGCTCTCTACATTAGAGATATATATAATAAACCCAAATCTATTTAAATTAGGATTATACTCTAATTAATATTTAACTCTAAATTAATTTATCTCTAACATATTTAAATATTAATTTTAATCCAATTAAGATTTAATTACAAAACTAACTAAATCCTAACATAGGAGATATAAGTTTGTAGCAAACTAATCTGAGCCTTATAGATTTCTTATAGTTTTCTTTGTTTTTATATATTTATTGCTAAAGCAAACTAATTTTTAGTAGAGTTTGTGATTATGATTTAATTTTAAAAGAGTTGGTAGTTTGTGGTTCTTTTTTAAGAGCGGCGTAGTCCCAGGAACTGGTTCTTTCTCCTGGAATATTGATTTTACTCTCAAATATTGATTTTAGTTATTTACTCTTAAGTCTTAACTCATAGAAATATTGATTCGAGTTATGCTATTCCTAAATGTTGTAACTAATAGAAAAATTTAAAATATTATACATGTCTTATGGCATATAAGTTTGTCATTAGTTTTTTAAATTTAAGCCATATGTTTCAAAAGCATTAGGATACATGGCATATAATTTAAATATAATACATGTCAAAAGCATTAGGATCTGTTTCAAGTGCCATTCCCAGGAACAGATCCTAATGCTTTTGACTCTGAGATGCTTTTGAAATCAGCTTTGCCTAATTCAAAGCTGTGATCATCCTGTTGAAGCAGCGCCATCCTTATTGGCTTACTTAGGCTCGAATTTATACAAACTAAAAAACAGCTAGACCGTCGGGAGCGTTCACAATTGGGATTTTTGTACTGCAATATTAGCCGTGCGCAATTTGGATGGCCTACAATGTAGGCAACCATTTGTACGTTGATTGTGCAACTGTAATAATTTTAAGAATGATACTACTTCGACAGGATGATTGTGCAAGTGCAGTAACTAAACAACTTGAGCAACTAAAAGTATACAAAAGCATAAAAGGATAAACATTGGCTAAATATTTGGCCTACAATATTTGGAGCAGATTGATTGCATGTTGGTGTGACGCCCCCAATAGTCTCACATCGAATGTGGATGGAATTGTCATTGGGTTTATAGGAGACATGGACACTAGTAATAATAACTGGGCTTAAGCATTTTGGGCTGTGGTTTGAGCCCAACGAGTTATTATTGCTAGTGGGCCGGGTCGTTATATTTGGTATCAGAGCCAACAACTAGTCGGAAGTGTGTTACGAGTCTCACATCGCTTGGTGATCTTGGGCTGCTGTGTGTGTGTGTTTGGGCTGACGAGGACGTCAGGCCTAAACGAGGGAGGTCTGTGTGTGTTTGGGCTGACGAGGACGTCAGGCCTAAACGAGGGAGGTCTGTGCCCCAATAGGTCCCACATCAGATGTGGATGGAACTGTCATTGGATTTATAAGAGACATGGACACTAGTAATAATAACTGGGCTTAAACATTTTGGGCTGTGATTTGAGCCCAACGAGTTATTATTGCTAGTGGACCGGGTCGTTATAGTTGGACTGATCTAAGCCTTATTTTCCATCCTTCTTTCTCCCTTTCGCTGATTTTGTTGGTCATGTTCGCTGAGTTTGTTATTCATGATTTTATTCTTTTTTCCTCTGTTTTTTCTGACATTTACTTCTTTGCTAATGCTAAAATAAATTTACAAAATACCTTTTCCTTCTTTTTTTTTTTGTAAGGGCAACTATTTGTACATTGCTAATATATCCTTATTTCAATTTCAATTACATAGGCGGCCTACGATATTTGGAGCAGTTTGATTGTGTGTTGGACTAATCTAAGCCTTATAGACTTCTTATAGTTTTCTTTGCTTTTATATAGTCATTTATGCTTTTGCTGTTGTTGTTATTTGTTGTTCCTTATTTTCGATCCTTCTTTCTCCCTTTCGTTGATTTTGTTGGTTATGTTCGCTGATTTTGTTGTTCATGGTTTTGTTTTTTTTTACCCTGTTTTTCTGACATTTTCTTCTTCGCTGATGCTAAAAGAATAAATTATAAAATACCTTTTTCCTTTTTTCATAAGGCAATGATGATGGTAAAACCTGTATGATTTGCTTATTACCATTGGAAATTTAGATCAACCGTCCCTGGCGCAAGTGGCAAAAAGGCTTGGCGGTTGATATTCGAGACCCGAGTTCGAAGCCTAGTTGCTTCACATTTCCAGCTAAGTTTATTTCAAAAATAAACGAAGCGGAGTAGCATGCTACCTTTCTCTCAAAAAAAAAACATTAGAAATTTAGACATCCAGACTACGGAAACATGACATTGCTAGCCGGATGGTGCATTAATGGTAATCCTGTCGAAGTAGCGTCATTCTTAAAATTATTGCAGCTGTGTCATCAGTGCTCATAAGTCATTTTTAAGCATTGTATACTTAACTAAATATTTACCAAATATTTATTCTTTTATGCTTTTGTATTCTTTTAGTTGCTCAAATTGTTCCCTTAGTCAAAAAAGTTCTTGGGATCCTAATTGTGACGGCCAAACTTCTCGGGGAGTCACCCATCCTAGAGAAGCTCTAGCTCCAGCACGTTTAATCCTGTTAATCTCTTGGGTCTGGCTACTACCCAAAATGCTATAGTATTTTCTGGTGCGTTACAATTTACTAGGATGAACTAAATGCATGTTGAGCTAATCTGGGCCTTCTTGATTTCTTATGTTTCTTTGCTTTTGTATATTTATTCATGTTTTTATAAGTAAAAAGACTTTGAAAATATATGTAACTGCAATAATTCTAAGTACTTCTCTCCTCTCTTTTTTTAACAAGGCAATGATGATGAAAAATAAAACTCAAATGCATTTTAGATCTACTCATTGACCATGAAAATTTGGGCAACTATTTGTATTAGATTAGCTACTCATCCCCCTCATAATATTCACACTTATGACAGTCTAACAGAACACCAACTAAATTAAGTATGAGAGATCGAAAAATATACCCAACCGCAAAGAGATTCTCGGTTGCGATTTGGCATTTGAATCCTAAAAAATTTTTAAAAAAAAATTAGAAGAAGAGAGTCTCAATTTGTGTAGTGGCTCTGTCAGAATTTTGGCAGAAAGCAGTGCTTAAACATCTAATTATCATATGTAATCAAGGAAAAGTTGAAATGGAATATGACTCTCCAGATAATTTTAAATATTTTTTAAATTTAGATCCCAATTTAAATTTAGATTTGGAATTTGAAATTAGCAATTTAAATTTAGATTAAGAAATTACATTTTGAATTGTACCTTTTAAATTTACAATTAGGAAAATATATGTAGGTTTCAAGTTAGAATTTTTTATTTATTTTTCAATATAGAAATACTTTTTAAATTTAGGTTTTTTTTTTTTATTACAAATAAAAAATTGTAGAAGACTAGAATAATTATAAAGTACATTAGTTTTCATAAAAGGCTAATTATAATTCTTATTTAAAAAAACTTATGCCGATATCATAGTAATAATTAGGCGAAACAGTTAATTACCTCGAATCCTATCGATCCATCTTCTGACAATTTAATATTTGTAATGTTTATATATTTGATCACATCTGACTCTGAACTGGTATATTTGCTGTGTATTTTAATAAAAAACACTGTTATTAATTATAAAAAATTATAATTTAATCTAATATAATTTTTCCGCCGCATCGCGCGGGGTTACTTAACTAGTATACATTAGTTGTCATCATGTCTCAAATATGGAATCTCACAATTTTTCTCTTGGTTATACAAGTTTAGAAGTTTTGTACTTGTATCTCAACTACACTAGATGGCACTAATGTCATATTGTCCAAGTGTATATGACCATAAGCGCAATAAGTCTCAATTTTTCTATAACATGTATAGATGTTCTCTACTCATATCACAACTTGCAAAAATACAAAAATTGGTATCCAATCCCCTCTTAAACTGCCGATACATATGCAACATATATCTCTACTACATAGAGTATGAAATTTTTTACACTTAAAGGAGTTCAAATATATAATAAAAAATTATGATAGATCAAATGATGCATGTTTAATATAACAATCATATCTTAAAAGTCTAAAGAAGATATAGAGAGAGTTCACCCATTTCGGTGAAGTCAAACTCACAGAATAGTTGCCCAATCCTTGTGGGAGATCAAATTCAAGCGCTTTCCAACCCAACTTTGGTCCAGATGCCTTTTGTTTCGAACCAAACTTGCTCTAGCTCATTTTAATCACATTTTAAACATACTCAGGATGACTTAGCCGTACTTTGTCACTTTAGCGAAAGCCGGTGCACTACAAAAGCCCTCTTAAATTTGACTATTTTAATTATTAATTGGGTATAGTTCCTGTTTTAACGGTGAAATATGATTCAAATAAGTTGAAATTTTGCGGAAAAATATTTTTTGGATAGCTTGTGCAAGAATATTGGCTTTGATTTCCTGTATAGAGCTTTTATACAATGTTTTTTAAGCCTATTCAATTTACACCATTCATTTTTCTCTTTGCTTGAAGCAAATATGTAAAAAGAATCAAAATGTCGCGGTTTATGGTTTCGAACAACTTCATATACTCTAGATTATCTCCAAAGGTATCGATTATCCATTCAATCACACTAGCATCAAATTTGAAAATAGAAGATTAAAGCCAAATTAGTAGGAAGAGATCCTAGACTTACTAATCTATAGAAATATATGAATCCCCAATAAGTTTACTACGTAGCATGCTATCCTTCACCCTCACCGACCCCTTTTTTGAACCGAACCATCTCTGAACCTAACCGTCTTTTTTTCTCTGAACCGAACCACTCATCTCCTCTCCCTCACATACCCTTTGTTTTGAACTGCCTCTGAACCGAACCGTCGCGAACCAAATCATCTTTTTTATCTGGACCGAAATTTTCTTCGTCTTCCTTCAGCCGTTTCATTTCATCATCGAATTGAATTGTCTTTCCTTTTTCACCAACATGATAAATCAATACTAATTAATTACTCTACAAATTGTGATAAGAATATATTGTTGATTTGAACTTGATCCAAATCCAATAATAAATAAACAAAACGTGGCTCTATCCAAATTTTAAATTGGACTCGAGTCCATATATGACCCAAATTTATCCACTAATCATCCATACCACACCCACAAAATTCTTCAGGTTCCTAAAGAGGTTAGCCGTTAATCATCCATACCACATCCGCAAAATCCTTCACATTCCTAAAGAGGTTACAAATCCATTTTGTTCTCTCACTTCTATTATTACACCATAATCGCACTTAACATTATACTCATTTTCTCACATGTATATATACATGTCATTTATAGGGATGACAACGGGTCGGATTCGGGACGAATTTTTAAAAACTCGAACCCGAACCCGAACCCAACAGATTTTAAAAATTCATATCCAAATCCGAATTCGACCAAAAATCTAAAACCCGAATCCGAATCCGAAAATCTGAACCCGAAAATTCAATTCTAAATCCAAAAATAATATTTACCAAATTTAAAAACATATTACACTAAAATCTAAATTTTTAAATACATATTCAAATACAACACTAAACATTCAAGCCATATAAAATAAAACATTTCTAATTTTTTTTAAAAAAAATTATTATTTAACAACCCATAAGACTAAGAGTTAAGAGATTAAAGTTTAAAAAAATAAAAAATAAAAAAACAAATAGACATGAAAAAAGAAAATTCATATAAAAAAAATAAAAAAAAAATAAAAAAATAAAATCTTATCTTTTTCTCTTCTAAATTTTGAATTTGTAATTGGTTCTTGTCTTTAAGTTTGTGAAAAAAAAATACCTCTGAGAGTGGGGAGTGGGGAGAGAGGAAGAGAGCAAAGAGATAGGTCATCTCTTCTTTTGTTATTTAGGGTTTAGATTATAAAGTATAAAAATCTCTCTTAGCCCTGAGATTGAGATCTAATAGCCTAACATTTTTTATATATAATATCATATATAATTTATGCGGGTTCAGGCTCGGGTTCGAGTTTGATTTCGAATTCAGGTTCAAATTTGTTTTAATATTCATATTCGAATGTGAATCCGTCGAATTTTTTTTTATATATCCATATCCATTTACATCAGGTTAAATCTGCTCTCTTCGAGTTTGGATATCCATTTACATCCCTAGTCATTTATCTTTTATTCTTTCTTAACATTCAAAAACAGATCATACATTTCACCTTCTATAAATTCTCTGCTGCCTTCTTTCTCTTTTGTCTGACAAAATTCTCTTCATCTCCTTCATCCCATTTCATCCTTCGTGGAATGAAAGGATCCCTCACCGTCATTTCTACTACCGTTGTTTCATCTTTCTTTTCAATTTTCTCAGACTATTTTTTCTCGACGGTAATATTTACATATTTAATATTGATTGCCCCTCTATAACCTACCTTCCTGACAAAACTCTAAACTTTTAATATTTATAATTTTTTATTTCCATTAATGTTTTACTTTTTTTTCAAAAAACTGCGATTCTACTTCGTTCGATGTTGTCTGATTTTTATGATCTAATATACATGCAAAGCCAAATAACATTGTTAAAATATAAAAATTTACAAAAAAAAATTAAAATATATTTTTTATATTATGAACCAAGAATTTAAGTGCCGTGGCACGAGGTCGTGCCGAAAACTTGCCGGCACGGTGCGTGCCGAACCGTGCCGATGAGTGCCGGTCACAAAAAATACATGTGTGCCGACACATAATGGCATGAAATATTTAATTTCTTTAACAACAAAAATTTTTAATTGCTTATTATGTATCTTTATCAAATATTTTAAACTTTATTAAGAAAATTATTTAGTAATTTTAAGAAAAAAGGGTTTTGAACTGTGTCATCGGCACGGGAGCTGTATCGTGCCGGTATCTTGTTGGCACGGTACGGCACGGTAGATACGGCCCGTGCCGATGAATACTTAAATCCTTGTTATGAACCAATTAAATATAATTATTTCTTATTTTTTTTATTTTTATTTATTTATTTAATCTGTAAATTTTTACTCCCACCGCAATGCACTAGAATAAAATTATAGCAGGATAATAATAAAGACAATATAATGAAGCTCTATGAACAGATCATTGTCAAACAAAAAAATTAAGAAAAAAAAAAAAAAAAGAAAACCATTTCTAAAAGATCAAATCAAAAGGTCACCTCTAACCAAGCAAACTTTAATGCAGCCTAAATCTAGATTCGGATTCACTTTGTTTTGAACTTGCTCCGCTACCAAATTGTAGTCCATTAACAGAAAGGATGCTATTAGATACGACAAATCAAGTTGCAGTTTCTTTTGTCACTAAAGAAAAAGCTCTCCTGAAGCAACAACAAAGGAAAAAAAATGGTTGTCTAGAAGAGCAGTAGAAGAACTGAAAAACAGCAAAAGAGTAATTTTCTTTTAAAACAGCAAAAGAGGATTTTTTTTCTTTTCTTTTCTTTTTTCTTTGATGAAAGAGAGCCATAATTTTATGGAAAATTGTAACACTTTTGTCAGTACTACAAATTATACAGCTCCATAATTTTATGGAAAATGATAGGTGAAAATTTTACTACATAATACCTTATTTGTCGACACCGATTGCGGCCATGACGATGACTAGAACAGCAATGGATTGTAGACAAAAGTGTGCTCTTCGTTGTAATGCGGAAATGAAAAGCCAACACAATAATTGCCGAGAATTACAAACATTACGAATGTATGACAAGACGAGGAACATCAGCTGAAACAAACTTCCAGCCCTTTCCCACCAACTTCCGTCTTCAAACACTGAAATCCACATGACTCAAGCTCCTCAACAACCTTGTCGATGATCATGGTCGATAATACTAATTATTGTGTCAAGGACATTTCCAATGTTTAGATGAGAACAAAACAAAATATGGTAAATAAAGAGAAAAGTGAAATGCTAAATTTGATCTTTTAAATCAGAATAAACCAGAACAGTTTGACAAATAGTACAGACATATATCTAGTTTAATGCTATATTAGTTTAGCTCATGTCTGCATTCCTTTCTATATTATAATTGCCTTAAATGAACAGAAAAATACATAGAAAGAGCAGCAGAGATTCATATCATCGTTCCTCATAGTTTCAAGGGTTGACTTTCTGCGTCGGTAATTCTCGAAATACTTATGTTACCACTATTTGGCATCCAGAGAAGACGACTATATTAACTCAAAAACTTTTGATGGTTAAAGGCCTCTTTGCAGTGTATTTTGCCTAATTCTGATTATATTCAACTACAGAAATGCCATGGAACCTGAGTTTTAAGTGCCGTTCCGTGCCGCTCGGCACGTACCATGCCCCTCAAATAGGGGCACTGTACAGGGGGGTGCCACAGCACGTCCCGTGCCAAGATACCCTCGCGCTCTTTTTTTTTTTTTTTTTGTGCCACTTTTTTTTTTTCATTTTTTCTTGCCACCCTCTCTCTCTCTCTCTCTCTCTCTCTCTCTCTCTCTCTCTCTCTCTGTTTTGATTTTTTTTTAGCACGTCCCGTGCCAAGATACCCTCGCGCTCTTTTTTTTTTTTTTTTTTTTTTTTTGTGCCACTTTTTTTTTTTTCATTTTTTCTTGCCACCCCCTCCCCCTCTCTCTCTCTCTCTCTCTCTCTCTCTTCTCTCTCTCTCAGTTTTGATTTTTTTAAAAAAAAAATTTATTTATTTATTTATTTATTTATTCATTTGGTGGGTTTTTGTGATTTTTATCTGTTTTTTTTTTCTTTCGTAGATTTTTTTTTATAGGTCCTTATGTCCTTCATTCGATTTTTTCTTTTTTTGAATTTCCTTTTTTTTTGAGGACAGGCCTTTGTATCCGTAGTTTTTTTTTATTTGAATATTTTAAATTTGTAAAAAAAATTTAAAAAATAAAATAAAATTAGATAATTTTTTATCTGTTTATAAAAAGTTGAAAATAGATATACTTGATTTAATTATTATATAATTAAATTTTTAATTATTTTGGATAGATCTAGTATTTTAAATAAGATTTGCGATAAAAATAATTTTATTTTTAAATTCAAAAAATTAAAAATACTAATAAAATTAAAAGTTAAATTAAATCAATTGATACTTAAATTTGTTTAATTTATTTATCATATAATAAATTACTCATATTGTTTTTTTTCATCATATTGTTATTTTTCTAACTTTCTTAAATAAATTTTACTTGTAAATTTTATTATTATATTTTAATTTCTATTTTCTATGAGGTATATTTTTTTTTTTACATTTAAAAAAAATTATCACTATATTAATTGATTTGTATAGTAAGTTATATATAGTGAATATTCATAATTATTTGGCTATATCTTTCAAAATAACATTATAAAAGTTTATTGGGAACAAAAAAAACTATAAAAAAAAGCATGCCAGAGCGTGCCACTGTGAGGTCATGTGTATCCATCGGCACACAAGCGTGCCACGTGTCGGCACGGAAGCGTGCCCATGCCGTACCATGCCAGGCGGACAACGGCACGCCGCCGTGCCACGGCACTTCATTCCTTGCATGGAACACAAATTCTGTATATAAATGCCATCCTGTTAAATAATCAATTTCATATTGAATAATGAATAAAGAATATTTCTAAGAAATAGATTTCAGAATTAGTGACATAAGAAACTGTAACATTAAGAATTCAAAGTGTTGCCGACTATCCCTATGGTTTGATACCCGAGGTACCAAATTCGAAGCCTAGTTACTTCACATTTCTAGCTAAATTAATTTCTAAAAAAAATAAACGAAGTAGGTAGCACGT
This sequence comes from Tillandsia leiboldiana, assembly GCA_029204045.2. Lineage (NCBI taxonomy): Eukaryota > Viridiplantae > Streptophyta > Magnoliopsida > Poales > Bromeliaceae > Tillandsia > Tillandsia leiboldiana. Next base: position 2,311,668 of record CM055081.1, on the reverse strand, counting down.
TAACTCTCTCTCTCTCTCTCTCTCTCAATTAAAAAAAATAAAAATCAGTGTTAAGTGGAGTTGAATGAAAGGTGTATCTGAAGAATTTAGATAACAGTTTGATTTCCACAAAGAACAAATTCACAAAAAAATGTCAAATATATTCTACATAACCCCATGTTACATGAACCCTGTTGAGGGTGCCCAATGCCTACATGTACCATGTCAAATAATGCAATGTACAGCACTGAAGCACATAAATGATGATGGCCAATCAGAATGAAGCATGTCATGGGGAGCAAATTTATGCTTGAAATATTACATGTTGGATGCAACTTAAAAGTTCTGTTCACATAGGTTGCACTTCAACTGTAGAAGAAAAAACAAAACAATATTCTAATTCCTTTATTTTCTTGCAAGTCATTTTCATATGGAATATTCTGTTTCTCTATATCATTGGCACACTAAGGAACTAGATTTGTTATATAACTAGAAGGCTTGTTCATAAAAAAATTTCAACTTATCTAAGTTCAGTTATTGTGGCCCAAGTTTTGACTGCCAGTAATGTTACTGCGTTCAAACTTCAAACTCTGAACTCGAATGATTGAAGCCAAAATAGGATGATAGGTGAAAAAGGTAAAAAAAGGAAAAAAAAAAAAAAAAAGAGGAACGAACAACAATACAGAAGAAGAAAATAATTTGCAATACATCAATCTAACGATTAAGTTATTATTAATATGTGATTGGAAGATGTAGAGAAGATCACCATTTCTTAAGCAGGTAAGACATCTGAGGGAAATGACATTGGAATGGAGAAACAACAGATGATATAATTAGTTGTTGTTTAAGTATGTACTTTGAGAGTGTATGTCTGTATTTGAGAAATGCGCATAGTTTCTTTTTAACAAAGATGTACAAGATATATATTTTGATTTAATCTTTTTTACCTGTTAAAAGCACATTCATAAGTTGTGGTTTTTCCAGTAGCAACTATGTTCAACCACAGATCGTGGTACTAGCAACTGCTCCAGTCTCGCAGAAAATTTGTTATTATTGGAAAGAGCACCATGTTCAACCACTGATCGTGTTGATCAAGAATGCACATCAACTATGCGTGTGGGTGTTTGTTTTTGGTCAGGCTACAGAGACTACAGAGAAACCAAACCACTTACTAACAAAGAAGGATTAGACATACCACTGATTGCTGTGTCGGGTGTACGAATGTTGGCATACCCCCTTGTGCTAGTGGCACACCACTGGTACACAATGGCACGGTCTTTATTATCAAGTTTTCCTGAAAACTTAGCTTTTTAGTGTGTTTTAACATCTCTAATAGCTATAAAAATGGCTCAAGTGTTATCACACACAATTTAGGAAGAATATAGACATAAAGATCTTAGTAACTGAAAAAATTATCTTGTTTATGTTATGAAAGTATATGCATGAACATAAAAGACATAATTAGGCAAAAATTTATGAGAAAACACTACCATGGTTAAATTAACTAGATCTAAAATGATGAAAAATAATTGGGGGAAATCTTCTTATTTGTATTATTTCACTAAAAGTTCGTCTTATTATGCAATATATAGGACTCACTAATTGCTCCAAATATTCGTTGATATACAAGATCTATGCATTTCAAGGATGAAAAAACTTTCTAAGACTTCTAACCTCAACAAAGCTCAAAACGACACCAAAAAGTTCAAAAAAAAAAAAGAGAAAAAAGTCCATACGGTGCAGGCTCAACCCTATGCCACCTGCTGGCATGGCTTTGGCACAGGGCAACATGGCACAGGGCAACATGGGCAATCTTGCGACATGCCTAAAAGTATTGCTTGACAAAAAGCCTCAAGTACTTTAAACCTCAATCTCACCAATCGGTACTATACTGCAGGAAACTTGAATAAAAAAGTTACGACTCCTAAGCTAGGTAACACAGACACAGCTGTGAAGGAGTTTGCACCTGAGTCGGAGTTGTGTCCGACGCAGTATGCGCAGCAGACACGAGAACAGCTCGCATGCCCTATGCGTCAGCAGAATAAAAAATAAATAAAAGCTCATGCGCTCCACTCAAACGCTGCATCGGCCATACCCTGCTGCGAATTTTAGTTAGACCTTGTTGAATATAAATATTAAAAACACTGTTATCGGTTAGCTTAAACCTTTAAAGAAAAATGATCGTTTCACATTATCTACCAGACCTATCAAGGAAGTCCAGCCCATTAACACCTAAAAAAAAAAAAAACTGTTGTCCACAAAAGAAAAAAAATTTGATAAACAAAAGAAACTCGAGGTACACCTGCTGCTATCTCACCCACTCCCTCTACCATATAACCAGCCTCTGCTTGATATCCTCTCAAAAATCTCTTTTTTTCTCTTTCTTTTCCTCTCTTTTTCCCATTCTTTCTAGTGTTCAATCCTTTTTTTTAGGATTTCAAATTCTTATCTTTTACAGCTATTTTCAACATAGTTTCTCTTAATACTATGGTTTTTCTACTCTTCTATTCTAGGGTTTTTATGATGTTCTGCATGATAAAATATAGGAATTTTATATTAAAAAATTCTTATATTTAACAAATATTATATTGTGTCTTTGTCGCGTCCATGTCCTAAATTGCTCGGAGTTGCTAAGTTGCGATGTTTGAGTCGTGTCATATCCCATGCTCCGTATTCATATCCATCTAACTTAGCTCCTACGCACTAGAAAGTTGTGTTTAACATCATCGATATGTAAAAATAGTTTCAAGTACTTCATATGAGATAAGCTAGGATCCTTTTGGGAGGATTTGCATCCAAATCCTTCTCAAAATCTTTGCTAGGGCATTTGATTCGACGATTGGAACCATTATAAATGTTTTAAAGTATTGAAGACACTAGGAAACCAAATTTCATTGAATTTCAATGCTCTCTACCGATCAGTCAAGCCATTTTAAATTTGACTACTTTAATTGTTCATTGGGTGTAGTTGTTGTTTTAACGGTGAAATATGATTCAAATAAGTTGAAAATTTGTCAGAAAATATTTTTTGATGCCTTGAGCAAGAATATTGACTTTGATTTCCTGCATAGAGCTTTTATACAATGTTTTTAAAGCCTATTCAATTTACACCATTCATTTTTCTCTTTGCTTCATGCAAATATGTAAAAAGAATCAAAATTTCGTGGTTTATGGTTTTGGACAACTTCATGTACTCTAGATTATCTCCAAAGGCATTGATTATCCATTCAATCACACTAGCATCAAATTTGAAAAGAGAAGATTAAAGCCAAATCAGCACAAAGAGATCCTAGACTTACTCATCTATAAAATACATAATTTGACACTTCCATCACATCACGAAAATGGAAGGTGAGAGAGCCACGTTGCCAATTAAGACATGAACCAATGGAAGATTGCCACGTCTAATAAAAATATTGAGTGCACCCATTTCACCGAAAACCGATTCTAAAATATGCTTTAACAATAAATTTCTATAGTACAATAAATTATTTAAATATTTTATATTATATATATTATATCATATTTTATTTTACAGTATTAATTATTAAATATTCCATCAATGATCTAATATTCTATGTGGTGTATGGAGCATTGATATGCACCAGGTGCAAGCAAAAATATCTCTTGTAATTATGAGTGCACCCTATTAAATATTCTCTGCACCGGGTATATATTTGTACATACACCATAAGCTTAAAACCCTTCAATAGAAATTTTAAAATTAATTCAAAAAACATAATTTAAATTATTAGACTATGTATATTACATATATTTAATAAATTTTGATATTCAAATATTAATCATCTAATATAAGTTGCAGTGTATAGAGTATTAATATACACCAGGTGCCTGTAATAATTTCTTCTTTCTCCGATCAATTTTAATAAGGTAAAGGCACCCTCACCTATTTTTCAATTTAAAATAAGTCCTCAAACTTTAACTTTTTAGTTAAAAAAAATATTTATAGAATAGCTATCAAAACTATTAATTTAATAAATTTTTAAATAAAATTATTAGAATAAACTATTAATTTAATAAATTTTTAAATTAAATTATTAGAATAATTTAATTCTACTAATACCGAAAGTTAAAAAATATTAATAAAAAATATTAATTTTTACAATGTGACTATTTCATAGAATTTTGCTCTTCTTTTAATTTCTTTAGTTATAACTTTTTAAATCTTCAAATTTAATAACTATATATCTTAATCAACTAAAATACTACCAATCCGCCGCGAAGCGTGGGCCCTGTACTAGTATAAGATTATAATAAGATTGTAGCAGGATAATAATAAAGACAAGATAATGAAGCTCTATGATCAGATCATTTTCAAACAATAAAAATGAAAAATAAGAAAAAGAAAAAAAATCTCTATGAAAAGATCAAATCAGAAGTTCACCTCAAACCAACTAAACTTTAAGGTAGCCTAAATCTAGATTAGGATTTACTTTATTTTGAACTTGCTCCGCTACTGTAACATTTGAGAAATTCAAATTCGAAATCAATAAAGAAATCATGTTCAAAAAGGTTTCAGTGGGCTACGACGACTGCATAAGGAGATACAGTTGTAATAGTGGATGACTTAAGTAAATAGTAACCTTCAATTTTTTTCGACTTCCGATTCGAAGTCCGCTAACTTAACTGTTCGGAGTCCGAATCCTACAGTTCAAGTACTCGATTTGATCGGTCTCGCCGCTCTGAGCGCAATGGCGCAGTCGGAATTTATGTTTGACGACCCTAAGTCATCGAACTGCGTGTCGAACCATAAACGCCAACGACGTAAGATGGATTTACGAATTTTTTGGATATAATGTCAACGAACCAAAATGACCACTTGAAAGGTTTCGTCGGGACGGACGTAGTGGCGGAGTCCGTTTTTCAGTCTGACGACTCTAATGCCTCGAAAAACGTGTCAAACCCTAATTTTCTCTATAGAAGATGTAATTTAAATTTGTTCAAACACGAACTCGAGAAAGTAAGATCGCTACTTGATAGGTCTCGACGAGCCGGTCGACGTGGCGAAGTCCGTTTTTCTGTTTGGCGACTCGGACGCCTCGAAAAGCGTGAAATACGGCAAAAATTGCGATAAATCCCCAAAAATGCTTATATTTTATGTAGCAAATTGGGCCAGCTCTTTTGTGGAGGGGCTTCTCTGCAAATTGGAGCTACAGGGAGGGACCTAGCCTGAAGGGTGAAGAGGTGGAGGACCTCATTGCATTTTGTTGCAACAAACCCCCCAACTTACCCTAACAGCCTACCGAATGAAGGGAAAGGAGGCCGCAACCCATCCACGTGCTCCTCTTCCTCAGCCACGAAGCCAGGCCACCCCAACCTCCCTCCATTTGAATTCGAAGAGGAAGAAGGTGAGCATTCTTCTTTCATCCGAGGAGGAGAGAAAGAAGCACCCAGACCTTGAGATCTCCCCAGACCTCTTCTGGGATCTCCAACACCCTCACAGGACCTTCTTTGTGGAGCGTCGTCGCCTGCGTTGGCCGCGGGAGCACCACTTCAACATCCTCTTCATCCTCGGATCCAAGGTAGGTGGAACTTCTCTCTTTTGTTTTCTCTTGCACCGAGACCCTGCCCATTCTTCACCTGACGTCCCGAGCACCCCCCATGCACAGCCCCGAGCCCGGAGAGCCGCCGGTTGCCAGTGGGAGCACCTTGCTGCCGAAAAAGCCAACGTTGGCCAGAGCTTGGAGCAGGCTACATCCGGCCGTTCAACCTCGGATCAAACTTGAGGGTCTTCTTCTGCTGATCCCCAGGAAGGCCTCCACGAAGTCTCAGGGCCTCTCGTTGAGTATCGCACCCGCGCGGGCTTGCCCTAGTTCCAAGCTTTCTTGGATTGGCCGCACTGCTCCGCCCGACGCCGCCGCTGCTCCTCCCCGTCGGCAAGCCACCCAGGAAGCTCTACCACACCTCGGGCAACCTACCTATACCCTTGCATGGGCCTAGAAGTCATCGATTGAAGATCCACCATTAAAGCCCAAGCTTGGCCGAACTCTTCACCCAGCCGCCGCCGCCGCCTCCAGCCGTCAACTGACCACTCAGGTAAGCTCCTGTGGTCGATTGTAAACTCCCCACGCACTTGCATGGCTCTGGAACACCCTGTATAGTGACCCCTCCATCCTTACTCTCTTGATGACTTAAGGAGCTCCACCTCGGCCACCCACCGCTCCGGACCGCCGGAGCTGGACAGGGAGGTGAGCCCTCCTCCTCTGTGAACACCCTCCACCTGTAACTTGCCTCTGATTGGAACTAGAACCCGAGTTGTGGACAGCTCGGCCAAACCGAGCTCCAACAAGAAAGGTTCTTGATCATCTTGCTCCGGCAACTTCTCCGGCAGCCGCGCAACACCCCGAAGGTGAGCCCTCGACTCCTCTGACCCTACTGAGCATGATGCTCTCCTTAAAATTGCATTTGATTTAGTTGTATGGAAAGTAGCATGTTGGCCTATGATTGCATGTTATAAGTTGAGCCATTACTGTTCTTGGGCTCCGTGCTATCCCCAAACAGCGAGCACGGCGTTCAGTGCGTCGAGGCCCAGTCACGGGTGCCCGCGGTTCAGCCTGAAACCTCTCGGATATTATAAACGAGTCAAAACTTGTTAGAAATACATGTAATTATGCAAATTTTCGTAAACCTAGGGTCTTCTTGCAAATGTGACCACACGGGCTGCTTCGAGCAGCGTGTACGAGTTCTCTAAACTCTTCGTTAGAGATCCGACGGCTTCTGTTGAGCAGATATCGATCCCCGAACCGTAAATCGGCTAAATTGCGGATATCGATCCCCGAACCGTAAATCGGCTAAATTGTCGGTTTATCGGCGTTTCCGCGCAAATCGCGCTTTTCAGGGATATCAGATGATGAGTTATCACTGCCAGGTGTCCCTGGTTGTTCCCGGCACTGTCCTAGCCGGTCCAGTGATCTTCGTTTCGCGTCGGGGACTCCCGGAGCCAAAATCGGCTTTTCGGGAGCTACGCGGGTAATTATGACCCCGATCTAGCACAGATATTTACAAACTGGTCCCTGGCTGCCCAAACATGTCAAATAGATCATTCCGGGGCAGCGTGAAGTTTCGTCGCATTTGGAAACTCCTAGATGCTATTCGGGCCGTAGTCAGTCGTTCGGCGGGTTTCCGAAAATTCCGATAAACCCCGTGACTTGTGGGAAAGTCTACAACATAATTATTCTGGTTATGTAGTGTCGATGGGATGAGTATAAGTGAGTCAATTACTGATCCGAGTTTATTGTTCAGGGCCCAGCAGTTCAGCGCCAGCACCCTAGTAGTTCAGCATGCTTCGGAACAGCCTACACTGAGGTGGGTTTATCTTCGGTCCGAATTTTATCATCTCGGCCCTCTGGGGTACCATAGTTGGTCGGACCCCTGTGTTTCATGCTAGCCCTGATCCTATTTTGAGCTTTACTTCCATTGATTGCTTATTACTTGCTTATACTTGACATATATCATGCCTGATTGATCACTTGCCAGATATCAGTACAGTAGCTCTTACTTGGACACATATCATGCCTGCTTGGTCATTACGTAGATTTACTTTTACTCAGATATACATGTTCCTTGTATTCCATATTGCATGAGATGACCTATGATTGATATACAGACATCTACATCCCTGTTGGGATTTTCGGCTTGTTGCCGATTACCCGATCCTTAGACCATGAGCTTGAGCATCAGCATTATGATCGCCACGCACAACTGTACTTCACGCACGCCGTGGAATTGATCCCCCACCGGGCGTTCTTTACCGGTAAAGTGGTCGACAGGATGACCCATGAGCCCCCCGATAGCACCTGTTGGTGCGGGGTTATGTCAGCCCGATAGGTGCCGGTCAGTGGCTTTAGCCTGAGTTCTTCGCGACCAACAGTGGCATCGATTGGATACTTGGTTTCTTTTATTGGCGCATAGCTTACATTATCTTACTTCAGCATGCTTAGCTTTTATATTTTTGTACCCATATCTGCTCAGCACTGTGATTTTGATTACCTGCAGTCATTTCTTTCATATATCAGCTTTTACCTATTGATCTATTACTATCCGCAGATTATAGCATGCCAGTAGGTACGATTTTCTATTTCTCGGCTCGTCGTGCCCACTGGGATACATTTATATTGTATCTCACACCCCTGGGTGACCATCTTTCAGGTCCGTCGGATGGTGGGATGTTGGGACGGTCCGGTGAGCCAATTACGTTAGAGCTGTCCCCATGATGTTACCAATCGGATCTGATTCCCGTGTTGATACTCCTGATATTCATGATTTAGACTTATTGCCATCGGATGATAGTAATTTAACTGAATATTTACTTTGATGCTTATAACTAATGTGGATGAGAATACATGATGATCTAGTTATATCTTGTTATGGATGATATCGTGATTACATATTGTTGTAGGTAGAACTCTTATTGTTGATTCTAGTTGCTTAGCCGTGCGTGTATAGGGAAAACTCTGTCCTAGTGGACAGAGGGTCTCCTATGCACGTGGCGATCTGATCACGCCCTGAGATAAAAGTTAAACTCTCAGGAAAAAATAAATAAATAAATAAATAAATAGACCAATTTCAAATCTGGGGGGGCGTGACAGCTACCAAATTGATGTAGTCCATTAACAAAAAGGATGCTATTAGATGGTGGTAGTGCGGCAAATCAAGTTGCAATTTCTTTTGTCACTGAAGAAAGCTCTCCTGAAGCAACAAAAAGGGGGAAAAAAAGTTGTGTCTAGAAAAGAGTATTTGAAGAACAACTGAAAAACAGCGAAAGAGGATTTTTCTTTTCTCTTTGAAGAAAGAGAGAAAAAGGAAACAATTTACATCCAAAAAACAATTGGAGTGGAAGAACTAAGGGAAATCCTAGCCGTTGAAAACTCTCAATATAATCCTCCCAGGACTCTGCCTAAAGAGTTTGAAATGAATGGTGGCAAACCGGCTTCATTATAGATGCATAGATCTGTCGAGAATAATCAAATGATATCCATTCCTGGATCATTTTCCGGGTGAACCACAATGAGATACATACTTGCCCCATTAGTGGCGAGGTTTCTAACTTACTAGCATTATAAAGCGGTGAGGCCTGATGAAGGTTATCGCGCGAATAAAGGTAGGTTTCTGCAGTAAAATATATTCAAAATGGGCAGCAATATAAGTAACAAATCTTAACAGCGCAAGCAGCGAAAAGGCATTGGCACAGTTGTAAACTGAAATCAGAATGGCTAAAACTCAGGAAGTTCCAAATCAACAAACGACCCTTTAGAACAATGAAAGACAACTCTAAAACTTAAATTAGAACATGTAATTCAACATGGAGGAAATGAAAACAGCAATTTAAATCAAAATTGTTGAAACACTGCTAGAAATTTGAGCGCATTCGTTCCAATGTCTTAAAAGGAGCTCTAGTAAAGATTTAAATCCCCTTTCATAACTGAATTGATGACCCACCAATAATGCATCAAATCCTAAAAGATCCAAACGAATCCAAACTAGAGTTCAATGCAATGCTAATAACATGTGCACAACCCCTAAACCTTATTTACAATGGAAAGAATTAATAACGCTTGTCTAGATTTAGACTGCACCACATAAGTCTAGCTTCTGGAAAAGTTAAAGGATCATATAATTATCGGATTGTCTAGAAAGCTTTCATGACTATATATAAAGCACATGAAGATCATAAACCAGAAGCCCTTAGTTTCCATAAAGCATACCTTTATAGTTTCCATATAGCATACCTCTAACACAAAAAAAACTGGCAGAGTGTGAGGTACTAGTTCAAATAAAATATTTATCCCCGGGAAATCACAAGTAGAAATAGAGACTCATTAAGTTTTCAAGATACATACAAAAGTTTACATAGCCATCTATGATTGCACTCTATTATCTAACAGCTAGATAAGTAAACAACAAAGGGTTGATGACATGTTTAATAGAGATGATTAATGATAATAAAGGGTACAGAAAAGTACAACTATAACAAGATAGGTCAATGCTACTAATTTTTATATTGTTTACTTGATTTTGTGGACAATTTTGGAAATGCAATATTTTCTTCTTGTAAATTAGAAATATCTATAACACAAAAATAGGCAAGACGCATACTTCTGGGTTTTAACAGCAGGCAATTTAAGTAGACTGAAGATTATGTAGAATTTAACTTCCAAAAGGTATTTGAGTAAACTCTTAGAATTTCCAATACATAAATCGACTTATTCTATGGGTTTGACTAACTTGAATAATATTGTCAAGAGGTTGTGTAACAAGACACTGCAGACTAATAAGAGAAGATGAGATGAATGGAGCTAATTTACAAATTACGGACAGAAATCACTATGGCTTAGCATTTGCTAGAATTCAATTTTCATTCATTGGCCACGGAATTAAACAGGAGAAGTTACAAGGTCTCGTGTAAGGACGGTTGAAGATGATGCAAATGATATAAAAAACCAATAAACTATTAAATTATAAAGGTCATTCTCTTCCTTTATAAGTAATATGATAAAAGGGGCAGCGATAAGCAACTTGGGAAAGTCTGCATTATGATAATATCGAGAAAAGTAGTAATTAATGAAGAAAAAAATTTGCAGAATCAAAAGTAGCTTTAGTTATGGTCAAATGAATGTACTGCTGGAAACAAGAATCAAAGGAATACCAAAAATAAACCCACATAAAATATAAAATCGTTGTTTCATATGCTGACAATTATTGATTTTTATCTGGTGGATCACCTGAGTGATCCCTCTCTCATAAAGCCCATATGATGTAATAGTCAGTAGGCTGCTAACTAATTGGCCGTCGCCTTGAGGCTAGGGGCTGATCATTAGATGAAATGAAGCAAAAGAGGCGAGGGCCAAACAAAGTGAGAGAAAAGTGCTATTCCGCTGGCCAAGGAGGAGCTCGCACGCGTAATTTCATTTCACTCGCTTGCTTTCAAGAGTAGAAAAAGGGTTTTTTTTGAAAATGACCCTCTAAAAATTTATATTTTTGAAAATGATCCTACAAAATTTGTATTTGCAAAAATGGCCCTATACCTGCCAACTGGGCGCCACGTGTGCGCGCCACGTCAGCGGGGTTTGTGAGGTGGAATTAGTTGAACACGCAGTCTCAATATGCGTGTTTAGACACGCAGGTTGAAAATGCGTGTCTAAACACGCACTCTCAACATGCATGTTTAGACACGCATGTTGAGTCGGTGGACAACATTTTAACTTTAAAATTTAAAATAATTATTTATTTTAATAAATTTATTATAGTTTCCAGAAGAATATATAAAAGTGTATTTAACTGACTTAAATCATAAAAATTAAAAAATTTGATAATAAGATTAAGATTTTAAAAGATAAGTTTAGTTTGTTTTTATCTTTTCTTTGTTTTCAAAACTAAGGGACGTATGCGTAAATCCCAAAACCTCAGGGACTGATATACAAAGAACACAGCGCACCTTCCGAAAGGTCCAAAAAAAAAATCAAAAAATTCTAACTCCGCTGAAAAGCCGAGGAAACCCTCGTCTCTGCCTTTCCCTCCTCCTCGACCTCTCGTGCGCTCTTTAATGGCGGAAGAAGAGAAGAATATGCTGCCGACGACGACGACGATCCCCGCGCGCTACGACCTCGATGCGAAGTGGGACGCGTGCCTCGACCTCTCCATCCGTCGTGTCTAAACACGCATGTTCAAAGTGCGTGTCTAAACACGCATGTTCAAAGTGTGTGTTCAACTCAATCCGAGCCCTCTTCCCCCGCTGACGTGGCGCGCACACGTGGCGCCCAGTTGGCACCCATAGGGCCATTTTTGCAATTACAAATTTTGTAGGGCCATTTTCAAAAATACAAAATTTTAGAGGGTCATTTTCAAGAAAAACCAGTAGAAAAAGTAGAAGCCCGAAAGAGGGTACACAAGGAAAAGGACATGGTTACGACTATCGGAACTAGTTAGGCTAGGTCTGGGAGGCTATATTCCAGCTCGTTTAAAGTAGGATATGTTAATCCCTGGCTTTCTACTAGCTTAAACTGCATTCCCGTATATAATTGTCTTTATGATTAGAGCTGGAAAGGCAACTGATGAAATTACAATATCACGTAACAATATAAAAATTGATCCATTTTCTATCTATAATTATGATATTACGATCAAATTAGGAGCCAAAGAGTTATGATTACATCTGCTTTCTATGAATGAGATAAAGCCAGACTAATTAGGAGCACTGTCAATTATGTAATGAACTTTAAAAATGGATCGGAGAATCTTATGCACGTGGTGGAACTGTTCACGTCCTGGGGAAAATGCTTTTAACTCTGATTTTTAAAAATATTTAGTCCACTTTTTGACCCCGGAGCGTGACACATAGTCGTGGAAGATCATAAAAAGGACTATATCATGGTTTTGCTTTTGAGAGAGAAATAGGCACAAAGAAGGTGGAGGAATCTATTGGTGAATTAGGGGATCAAAAAGTTTGAGGGTAAATGAAGGAGGTTCTGATTCAAACCTTAAAGGGCTGGTTAAGTTTAGCGCTGATAGTCATGATAAAAAAAGTGGAATAGGTAAAAAAGGGAGAAGAAAATTGATTGAACAAAAAAAAAAAAAAAAAATAAGAGGAAAAGTTATACCGACATAATTATACCAACATAAGTACTACGATGGAACTTGCTCAAATACCAAATTTATGTAGCCCTAGGATTCCAAAAGAGGGACGCAACAACCATTGAAAACTTAGCTAAGGGTTCTACTATATGCACCAAAAATTCAGTAATAGAAACAACACATGGCAAAGGAAATCGAAACACAGAACAACCACCAAAAAAGTAGCAGTATAAGTAAGACAACAAAAAGAGCAACAGCAACAATACAGCAATGGTCGCAGCACTACAGTAGTGCAGTGGCTACTGTGGTAAAAGGTTGGGAGAAAGCAGTTTGCTGCAACTGGCAGCAATACCAACAATAACAACATTGAAGGGGTCGAGGGCAAAAAGGAAAGAAGAGCAAAATGGGAATAAGGACCAATAGGCAAAGTAGAAGTAGAAGAGAATAGGAAGAGGAGATAAATGAGTAAAACATTAGTCCCAATTAATTTCTCAGATGACTGAATTGATGGAGAAAAGAAAGGAAAGAGGAGCAACAGGCAGAGAACAAAGTAGAGAAAGAAAGGAAAGAGGAGCAACAGGCAGAGAACAAAGTAGAGAAGGAAAGGAAATGTAGCCATAAAAGAGTAAAACCTAATAAATCTAAATTAAATTTCTCAAATGAACAGAAACAATAGAGCCGGTGGGTCCATTTATCGAATAGAACCTACCAAATACTTATCCTAATGCATCCCTCAAATTTAGGTACTTGCTTTCTTTGACCTACAATACTAATTACCAAGCACATACCCAAATACAAACCTAACCAAAATAAATCCCAAATAATGCCAAACTAAATCAATTAAACACTGGCTAACAAAATCAAGAACTCGGTCAATTGAAAGCCTAATTTTAGACTGCATCATTTGCCCATCCAAGACAAAGTAATTATATGTTATGAGGCCTTGAATCAACATAATTTGTGGGTTTACTCAAGTACGATGTGGATAAGTTAACCCATACTGTATCCTCACCCTCTATGTTTGACATACATTACATAACCAATGTGGATTGACGACCTAATCTATAAACTGACAATTTCAAAAGACTTAGTCAATGAGAGATTATGGGAAACCAAACTATTTTTAATGCTTTAAACGGTATTGCTTTTTAGTTAACTTATAATTGATCGGAAATGCCAACCTAATTGGTCTTATTTGTAAATTATATGCTGCCGTACTAATCACAAACAGCTACCAAAAAAAAAAAAAAACTAGAAAAAATCTATTACACAACAAAGAAGCATATAGATAAAAGACAAAGGGAAGGAAAATGTTAACTAGCTAACCAGCATTTCCAGTTACTGATAAAATTAATGAGCCTAAGTTTAAAGAATCACGTAAAAGTAGATTGAAGCTATTGTAAGCAATATGACCAAAGATAAATTTAGAAAGTAAATCGCAACCATCATATTAGAGCATAAAATATAGATTCTTAGGTATAAAACTTGAAGAAAGCTATAAGCTGGCTAAGATAACTAGATCAAGGATACGTGTAGGTAGCAAAGTCAAAACGCAGCCTCCACCACCGGCTCCAGTCAGCTTAGAAGCCAATTTATACTTCAAAGTAGTTTGAAGCACAGTTTCTATGGAGGCATGGCTAACCCCCATGCACTGGAGTAAGCCTTGATTCATCTCCATTAGCTCTTCTAACTTCTCTTCCTTTGCAGTGACAGATACGTCATCTGGAGTAGGGGACTCGATGATAACCGACAGCTCCTTGCTAATAGAATCAACTGCTCTAAAGACAGCAGCCATAGCCTCTGGATGCCTCAATAGTCTCTCAGATACACCAGCGACCAATGCCTTTGTGTTCCTCCCCACCTTTGTATTAGTAATAAGCATTCTGAGAGGTGTGCTAGATCTAATGTGCGTTAACTCACCAGATCTAAACTTTATCAAGCTCCCTGCCATATATGCAGTCAGATGTAACTCTACACAACTTACCTACCTAGAGAAATAAGGAATCACAACTAGCAGAATGATAGACAACCCACAACTCAAATAGGGAAATAAATTATCTCGTAAAAGCATTCTTTGACAGATTTGTAACATCTTAGAAATGCTCTACATTTTCTATGCAAAATGGCAAGATCATCACCATGCAAACTCTTATTGGGTGGACAAAACGAGCTTCTAAAAGAGATCAAATCATAAAAGATTGCCAACTAGTGGAAGACATTTTACATTGTCATAGAATGACAATTTTGTTGTTCTCATACCCGATGAAATGAGATATCCATGGGAGTATAACAGTTCTCATTAGCAAGAGTCCATAGGCCAGTGTAGCGTAGTGACAAGCTTGTCAATTTCAAATAGAAACGTAGAGCTCTACAGGAGTGTTAAAAATCAGTGAAAAGAATACCCCCTTAAAGACAAAAGAAAATAAATTCAGTATAAAAGTATATCAGTTGGAATAAGAAACAAAAAATGATGCAGACAGCAAAGGCTTAATATTTGTTGAGCATTATTTACATACCGAATGTGCTCACAGTGTTGTCAATACCAGAAGGCTTCCCGTGAATGATCTTTTCCCCTTCAAATGCCCATTTATTCACCAGCTCAAGTTCAGTCTTCTCCAATTCTAACCAGCCCTTTATCTGTCTGTCAATTGAAAAGGCATCAGAAAGCGCAAGCAGGGCTCCTGACAGCGAGACGCAGAATGCAGCCGAGGATCCCAAACCCGAGCCCAGCGGAAGCTCCGAGGTGATCACTACCTTCCCAGGCTTGAAGCTGTTTGGACACTCCCAATGAGGTTAAATAATAATAATAATAATAATAATAATAATAATAATAATAATAATAAGAAGAAGAAGAAGAAGAAGAAAAGAAAAGAAAAGAAAAGAATAAGTTGTGACTTGCGGAAGTATATGTAGAACGAACGAACGAACAAAGCGAGAAAAGAAAAGAAGCAACAGATCGGTACCTATGGATCGATGTGTAAAGATAGAGGAATGTGTAGATCCCGGAGCATAGCCAAATTTTGGCTTCCGGAATGTTCTGTTCCTCAACTAGAGAGGCTATCAGCTTCAAATGTTCCGGAGAGCATGGCCTGGGAGTGGAAGAAAGGGGAGGTCCAATCGCCTCGAATGAGAACGTCTCCTTCAATCTCGAGGACGACCATGAGAACGCTAGGCCCTCGTCTTTTAGCTCTAGCTCAACCGATCCATCATCAGCCTCTGGAAATAACCAAAGGGGAAATTAGAAAATGGAAGATGGCCACGGACCACAAGAAGAACAAGAAGAAGAGAAAAAAAAAAAAAAAAAAAAAAAAAAAAAAAAAAAAGAAAGAGGTGGGGGGAGGAAGTTTGAGGGCAAAGACTTAACCTAACCTGACGGAGGAAGGAGGCGGAAGAAGACGTGAGTGTAGAGATCGATGGCAGCAGCAACGGCGGTTGAGCCATGCACCACGGCGTGCTCCCCAGATAGTATGATCTTCCCAGGGCCTCGGGCGCGCACCTCCATTCCCTCTCCTCTCCTCTCTTCTCTCTTCTCCTCTCTCTAGCTAGCTGCCTGCAAGAGCCGAAGTTTACCAAGACCGGCCACTTGGTAGCTGGGAGATGCCCATTATTATTTTCTTCAGGTTTACAAAACTAACCACCCTAACAATTTTTATTGTAAAAATAGACCTATAAAAAAATTATTTGTAAAAATAGGCATGTGCGGCTATGTTGCACAGATACAGATACAGGGATACGGATACGACACGATACGGATACGGTGATACGGCAATTCCTAAACCTTCTAGGATACGATACGTGGGATATACTTAAATAAAATATTATTTTAAATATATTTAAATATATGTTGATTATATGTAATGATATATTGAGAACAATTAGGATATTTGGATTATATTAAGGAATATATTTTGATGTATATTAACTTGTATAATTATTTTACATCTATTTATAAAAAAAGATAATCAATCGTATGAAATAATAATTCAAAAAGTATCAACCAATTATCATCCAACTTGATCAAATGATAACAATAGATATTTAGTCGCACAAACTAGATAATTAGTCATTCAACATATATGTACGTTTTATTAGATTATATTATATAAAACAGTAATAAAAGAAAATATGCTAACAATTTAATTGAAGTAAAAAATTATTCTCTATGACCTTTGTTGATTAGTTCTAGGTTGATAAATTAGATGAAAAAAAAGTAAAAAAGAAACGGTAAAGGACTGAACTATAGCTTAATACTGTGTGGAGATAGAACGAGAGGGATCACCTTTAACCATTCAAGTGCAAAAAAGTAGAAGAAATGACAAATTGAAGAGAGATTTGCATTTTTCTCATTCTTTTCCTTATTTCCAATGGGTTTGGATGCATACTTTTCGAAAAAAATTCAATTCCGATCATTTTAGACCAAAAAAGAATCTGGGTGTATCTCCCCCGTATCCCCCTGTGTCCCTCCCATATTCGAGCCGTATCTAATATTTTTTTATTTTTAAAAAATACCGGATACTTCATTTTCGTATCGGACACGTATCGGACGCATATCGGTATCCGATACGTATCCGATATAGGTACGGCGAGAAATTTGAAGTATCTGTGCTTCATAGATGTGTGGTGAACCATTCACCGCTTTCTTAAAAAGAAAAGTACAGGAAAATTTCTAAAAACTTGATTATGTTAAAATCATCAATCAATTAAATACACCTAAATTCACAAACCATTATGCACCTATCATCGCCAAATATATTATGCACCTATCATCGCCAAATATAAGTTCGGAAATATTATGAATCACAAAACCGAGTAACAATTCACGCAAACAAATCTTTGTGTTTTCTTAGATAGAAAAAGAAAAAAAATTGCATTGGACTCTAGATTGAAATGGCGAGTTGGAGAAATTATCAACAAAGGAAAAGCTAGTTAAAATGACATAAATAGTCAGCAATTAAAATACAAATGGATCATCCCCAACTAATATTAGTATGTATCATCTCAAGCAAAACAATCAACAATTAATAAAATTTACAAACAAGCAACAAAGGTGCCATAACAATCATGAACAATTGGAAAATTGCATTAAACATAACATCCCCAACTAATATTACATATGGAAAAACCAACAGGGCTTTACCTGGAGTGTCACAAGAGCTACTCGAAGTGGTGCAGAATAACCTAGTCTTTTCGCAAAAGAATCAGCCTGCGAATAGATATTATATATGTCAATGCCTATATGTTTCAAGCTAGTAATAAGAAAAATTTTGTGTTTGGACAAAAATTGAGATATTCTAAGGAATAAGAAAAATTATGTTTAGATGATTGGATTAGAATAGTAGGAATAAAAGTAATTATAATTAAAAACAAAAATAATTTATCTAAATAATAAGCATTTAAATATTAGTAAAATAATATTTTAACAAGTTAGTAAATTAATTAATTAGAAATATTATATGAGATGATGAAGAATATCGTTAATTAAGACTATGTTAATATTAATTATTTATTTATATTTTTAATTAATACATTAATCAGATAAATTAAAATATTAAATATTTAAATAATGTAAATATTAGTTAATTATTGAATAAACATATCAAATAGTTATTTAATTATATAATTAATTATAAATAATAAATTGGTTTGTTATAGCTACAATACTGAAACCAATGAATTATTGTATTGCAGGCATCACTTTGTGGCCCTCACGCCATATTGTGCTGGTCAAGGACTAGACAATGCAAAGATAAACTAGAGGTCAGATGTTGATACATAGAAGATTTATATATTAAATATGTTTCGTAATTGGAATACCAAGACAACTAAATCCGTCAGGTCGAATATTGGGTTACAGCTCTCTTAATATTAGCATCCAAACATCAAAAGTTTTATTCAATTAATGGTTTAATACTAAACCAAAAGTATTTGTTCACATTTTCTATAGAATTTTACCAAGTAATAGAATATTCAATTAAATTACATAATATTCTATCAAAAATGTTAAAAGCACTGCAAGGTTAGGTAGTAAATTCAAAATTTTTTAAGTTCAGGTATCTATTTGGAAAACACTGTAGCTTCAGGTAGTAAAACCAAAACTTAAATCAACACAATTATTTATGCATGCCACTTGTAATAGGGATGCTTAATTTACAGAACCCAAATCTTTTTATCATCTAGCGGCACTACCCTACAACACCACTTGAATTGCAACTTAGACTGTTCATAGTCGGACAATCCTATAGACCTGAGGGATCATCTGATCCAGGGATCATTGTCAACCTAGATAGACTAAGGTGGTTTTGAATAGATTGGTATGTCAAGTTTTACAGGAGCAGGTAATGCACAACAACCAGGAGTTGTGGATCCATGGAAAATCAAATATGGATACAGCTATAGTTATCTGGATAGGAGTGTGCACATAAATCTACTTGAGGGATAGATAAAAAATAAACTAACATATCAAAAAAAGAAAATTGCAAATGGATCAAAAAGCAAATCCGGTTTTAAGGATTCAACGCCAAAATTCCAAGTCTAATTTGGCCACTGAAATTGCATTTAGCTTAAGAAAGGTGTCAAAGCTACAGTATAATCAAGTTGTACATTAATCCATTAATTACAAAATAACCATAATTTGACCAAGAGAATCTAACTTCATTGGCATATCAAAATGTTATACTCTCATATCTTCTAAGGAATAAAGCTGCGATGCAACAATGCAACTCATAATCAGCATGTTTGCAGGTTTACTTCTGTATACAAATGTTCAATTGCTACTCTTTCTGAGACATTGGTTCCAAGTTCTAATCAGTTTTAGTGCAAGAGAACTCCCACTACGCCTCATCTTGCATATCAGAGGAGCAAACAAAAAATTGAACCCAAAAAAAAAAAAAAATCAATGCCAAGCGAAGTTATCCAATTCCTTTGACCTTAACTTTTTTTGTCATGGAACAAGAAGCTACAAACACCAATATTCATCGTTAAAATATTCTTCTCAGAGAAATCAAATTCAAGCTGATGATAGATTATAAATTGATGTAGCACTAAGTAGGAAATAAGACTTCAAGAGCCCAAAAGTTCTTGAATTGTAGAAGGACAGGTCTTTTACTATTCAAAATATTTCATGGTACAAACTTGCAGAAATGAATTTGCTTTATAAAGATATAAGTAACAGAATCAAGAATCTAAAACTACAGAAAAATTGTAGAACTTATACTAGAATTTATAAGCTCTTAACTCATTAATTAGAGCTTTACACAATAAATTATGCAGGAAATGTTGAGACAGGATTCTAAATATCTTAATAAAGAAGTAAAACTGCATTTAGAAAAACAATACAGAGAGATCAAGGATAACCTAAAAGTGTATCAGGTATTTCAGATGTTTATCAAGTAAAACTGCATTTACAAAAACCAATTTGGAGAGATTAGGAATAACCTAAAAAAGTGTAGAAAGTACTTCATAGGATTAATTCGACATTTCCGAAGAACTTCACCTAGGCAGTTAATTGCTGAACATGCAGTACACATGATATTAAAGATGCAGGCCACACTAAATGGGACCCAGGGTATGTCTTACCTTCTTATTGATTGATAGAGCAGCTTGAACAAAATCTGGACCATATGCAGACTTGGAAAATTGCATTAATTAGTCGTATTTTCTTCTTGTTCTTGTTATTCTTCTTCTTGTGCTGCTCCTACTGGAGCTGCTGGCCAAGCAGCCAGCTGCTGCTGCTATTGGCCAAGCAATCAGCAGCAGCTTGTGCCTGCAGCCTGCAAGGTAGCAGCAGGCTGGTGCTGCCGCTGCTGCCTGCAGCCTGCAGGGCAGGCAACAGCAAGCTGCTGCTGCTGCTGCTGCAATATAGGCAGCAGCAGCCGCTGAACTCAGTGACAAATTTTTTCCTTTCTTGACAAAATTTTACATGTAATTACAAGTAAAATGGAAGAAAAACTGCCTAAGAAATCGATAGAGAAGCCGTGCGAAGTGGTCGGTGCGCTGTGCATGGTCCCCTCGACATCGTTCTGTTGTAATCAGGTAAGGTAAACATCTACATTCATATCCAAAATAAAATGTTATTGTTTGTCTCTCCATTCAGTCTGCTACCTAAAGTTGTGGGACATTTCCTTTCAACAAAGATCAGCATTTTTCTACCGAAGGGATGCTGCAACTTTATGTAGTATTTCATCATAAAGGGGGCAGGAGTCATTTGGATTCATCTGTTACAAGTTGGGAGCTTTTTGTCAGCCCTCCTGAACTTTACCTCTCTTGAAAACAGGTTCTTGAACTTTCAATGTGGCAATTCGACTTTCTAAACTTTATTAAATAGTTCAATAGACCTCTCTTCTTAAATAAAGTTACTAATTATATTAGTTGTTTTTATTGTATGTCGTGTTTATAATAATCTTGTAAGAATTTAAAATGTTGAAGAATCCTGTCGCTTTCAATTTTATTCTTTTGTTTAATACGCAAAGCGATCTATGGTCTCAACAAGATTGAAAAATTAAAATTATTTGTGTTTTCAAGATTAATAAGATTACAAGATATGCGACCAAAACAGCTATGTATTTAGTAGCTTCAGCTGATGAGTCACTTTTATTTATCTAAGATGTTAATCGCATCATTTTTTATCAGCTTAAGCTTTAAGGTTAATTGGTTAATTGTTTAACACTCCAACTAGCATTACAAAGCAGATACATTATTTTGTAGCTTTTCAAACAAATTCAATACACATTAAGGAGCTTATGGCACTGTTCTGATCTATGCTTTTTATCTTTTTCCACTTAAGTTGATATGAAAGCATATACAGTGTTGCACTTTTTTGCCTTTTTGCTTCTTTTGTTTTGTTTGTGAATTCTCTCTTAAACCAATTTGTTCGTTGTTAAACAAAAATTAAACATTGATGCAATAACATGTCAATGAAAACATGCTACAGGTTAAACTTTGTCGTTACTGACTAGGTGAGTTGCAAGTCAATGCATGGGAGCGTGGTTCGTTGAGATTACGCCTTTGTTGTTACCGACTTGGTGCATTGCAAGTCAATGCATGAAAGCACGGTTTGTCGCGGTTAGCTATCTCAGCTTTTCTAACGGCAGGACTGAAAGGATATATCACTGAAGTGAGCTTACACTTCAATGAAACCTCTACTACACATAGCAGAACTCTGTGAAAGGGCGATCACATTACAAACACGTAAATAAGAATTCACAATTAGCCCGTAAACCATAAATAATGAAACAAGAGTAATCAACCCAATTAGTAATGCTTTGCATAAAGCATAAAAAATTAAAGCAACTAGTTCAAAGAAAGTAGATTAGACTTTCTATCTGTTAAGAAAAAGCCATCTAAATTAGATAGCACTCAATTTTTCCTCAAACTGCAGTATGTTAAGAGAAAGATATTGACATGTCCATATAACCCTGAATGTCTGAACCTCAGAAAAAGCATGTAAATATGGCTGAGAAAAAGGAACAAAAGGAAAGGCAAAAAGCTGGGCTACCATCTATCCAAACTTACAGTCCAACTTTTTTTTTTTTTTTTGGTGACTTTAGTCAAACGAATTAAGGGTTTTACTAAATCCAATAGCAATTTTATTATATTTGATGGATGCAATCTTCTTTTAGCAAATGAAACTGCAATAATTAAGCAAAATACTGTAATTTAAATAACTGGATTAACTCAAACCAAAGAAGTTGAAGTTAAGTGATTGCCTTAAAGAAAGAAGGAAATAAATAAGGGGGTTTCTTAAGATGTCCTGCAGTTGAGGGGCTCTTATCAAATTTTTGCCCAAAAAAAAATCCCAAAAAAATCTTTTGATGTTTGCAAACTAGGAAACAATTTCGGTTGGATTTGTATTAGTCTATGCAATATGGCAAACACTCAAACTAAGTATTAGGTTAACTTGGATTGTGCAAAAAACCCAAGAGCTTAAGCATGTTAACTGTACTTAATTTGTCTCCAGGTTTAAGAACAATGTATTCTTGGTTGATACAAAATAAATTGACTTGGTTCACATAAAAGATTAGATCGAAATAGTATATACCCGAGACACAATCTACTAATTTGATCTATTTGATCTATTTCAGATACCCTACTATATCAGTCTCATCTACTACTATTTATAATACTTCCGGAGCTAATGAAACTATTTTAGTAAAATTTAACTGTCTCAATTCTTGAGCAATTGCACCAAAAACTCGAGCTCCTTTTGGATTTCCTTCTTGATCAATGACAACTGCAGCATTGTCGTCATATCGTATTATCATACCGTTTTCACATTTGAGTTCTTTACATGTACGTACAATTACAGCTCTAATTACTTCTGATCTTTCTAGAGGCATATTGGGAACTGCTTCTTTGATTACAGCAACAATAACATCACCAATATGAGCATATAGGTGATTACCAGCTCCTATGATTTGAATACGCATCAATTTTCGAGCTCTGCTGTTATCCGCTACATTTAAAAGGGTCTGAGGTTGAATCATATCATTTTTATTTCAATCTGTTATTTCAATGCAAAAGTATGAAAAAAAAAAAAGAAATATTGTCTGTCCAGAAATAAATACCTCTTTTTATATACATAGGTCGTCGATTCGGCATTGGATAAAAATGGCAGAGTGCCCTTTTCTTTCTAGTAAATGGTTCAAATCCTTTTATCGATATGAGTGTTCCATATCAGATAAATTACCAACTATTCATTTTGAAAACATTTCAGTACTAATGTAGTCGTAGAAAGAGTACCATGTTTTGCCTGGACTTCAAACAGTTTAGCTTTAACCATGTTAATGGTCTCACATTATCAACACTAATAAAACATAAACAATCAAAATCAAAATTCCTCAATTAAAAGTAGGATCCCAAGCTAAACTAACATACGGACACTTCCGATCAGCTCGAAAACCCTAGTTTTCTCAAATCGCCATTAGAGAACCAATGAAAGAGACGAGAAGAGATCAAATGATTAACTCGACTTCTTCAGAGAACGATCAATCAACGCGATGCTGAGGAGGAGGAAGCCCTGGAGCAGTGCGATCAAATCTGAGCAGCAGATCGAAGAGAGGGTGAGGGAGATGAAGAGTAGAGGGATCGAGATTGATCGATTGATAAGAGGAGGTTTAGGGTTTTTCGCCTTGGATGAGGGAGCTAGGGCATGGGAATGCTACTTGTACACCTAATCATGGGTGTACATCTTACACCCCCACCCATCCAAGGGTGGGGAGCTTATCCACCCATCACATCAAGTGATGGGTAGAATTCACTCCACCCTTGAATGGGTGGGGTGTAAGATATACATCCCTTTTGGGGTGTATAGTTAGCTTTTTCCCTGAAAGAATGCTAATTGATATGTTAATTAAGAGTATTAAAAAATATAATTTAATGAACGCTTTTGAAGCGTTGCAAATTAACAACGCTTTTGAACCGTCATCAATAAAAATGATTATTGATGACGTTAAAATAAAGCGTATAATAAATATTAAATATGTGAAAATAAAGCGTCATTTAAAAGATGTCGGTATTAACCTATTTTGCTGTAGTGATTCTGCTCAAGATATCCAAAAAAATATTTTTCGGCAAAATTTCAACATATTTGAATCATATTTCACGTTAAAACAACAATTATACCCAATTAATAATTAAAATAGTCAAATTTAAGAGGGCTTATGCAGTGCACCGACTTTCGCTAAAATGATAAAGTGCGGCTAAATCACTCTGAGTATGTTTAAAATGTGATTAAAATGAGCTAGAGTAAATTTGGTTCGGAATAAAAGGCATCTGAACCAAAGTTGAGTTGGAAAGCGAGCTCGAAAAAATAAAATCTACAAAATTTTATATTGTTGCATGGCGTACCGGTACCTCAAGTTACATACCGAAACTCTTATTTCTGCTTTTCTAATATATGACTTTATATTTTTGGTGTGTATCAGACGTACGGTGGATATCGTTTTGGTTATGCTAGTTCTATTTCAGCTATGATGTACCTGTTTAGTATTTATAGATATTGTCTCTTGCAGGTTTGACGATTTGCCTATGCAGGGTTTCGCATATGGGTGGCGAACTGTTGGCGAGCCCGAATCACAGTTCGACCTCGGGGCGTGACAAGGAGTGGCCATTGGGAGAGGTCACGCACGCTGGAGCCAAGGAAGAGGAAGGTCAGTGCTGCACTTCTAAAGTTGGTAGGTGTTAGAGGGAGCGGCGTGAGGAAGGAAGAGGGGAAAGGTGCATTATGTTTTCGTCATTCTAAAACTGCACCGCTGCCAATAGGTGTTGAGCCTCGCTGTAGTGTTCTGCTGCTAAGTAGATGTTCAAGTGTAATTTTGTTAGTTGGACGATACATCTGGAGATGGTTGGGTCGACTAGAATCGTTTTAGCGCAAATAGACACGAAAACAGACACGAGATCGCAAGACTTGAAATAACTGAAGTTCCAGAGATTTTGGACACCTGGAATGGCAGTTATGCTCTTAGACAGTTTCGGATACCAGTTGCGAATGTTCGAAAATTACCATAGCAATGCAGAAGTGAGTTGGTGGACCACTCGAATTTATCGCGCGATGCTGGCACATGTTGGTTAGTAGGTGAGCTTTCGGAAGCAATTTCGAACGCCCGGAGAGGAGTTCCAGTGAAAACTAGGTTAGAGGGTTATTCCTGAAGTACAGGCAAAGTTTCAAACTTATTGAATATTTTCGGACGCGAATCTAGCACGAAAACAGAATTGAAAAATATTGGTCTTTGACCAATTGAGTAAAAAACAACCAAGAGGCGACTGTGACAAATCTTGGATCTTTTGACTATGTCACCTAATCTAGATTTGGAAGCATATTAGGAATCGTGATCACACGCGCAACAGTCCCACATGCATCAACTATATATATATATATATATATATATATATATATATATATATATATATATATATATATATATATAGATAAAAAATTGAGCTCCTATGCTTGTAAAAGTACAAGCTATTTGTGCTTGTGAGTTTTTTACCATTGGATGTGCGAATGTGCGGTTAGGATGATAGTGGGCCCCTTGGATTTAGTGGATGGTTGGTGAAGACGAGGCAGCCCACCTGAAAAGCTGAACTGTCCAAAGTCCCACAGCTGAAAATGCCCAGAAATAACAATCTCCAAATCCAACGGGTCCAGCAATACCCGCAAACCCTCCTGGGTACAACACAAGGCTTATAGTTACACTTTATTCCCAAAATTTAACCAAGTATACACAACCTGCAGATCAGTCCCAAAGATGCAAATTATTCACCTGCAGAAAGGGCTCCGAAAAATTCGATAAAAATACTGCTGCGATCGTCGCGTCGAGACCTTCGAAACGGGTACCTGCACGTCCAATTCCGAGCCCCGTAGGCCGAGTTACAAATTCCACAACACAGGGTGCGCAAAATCTCATAACCACACAACTGTAAACCCATGCACAGATAAAGGGAGAAAAATATACCTCCGGGGAAGTCTCAGAAAAAATCCAAAAAAATACGACGATAATCCTCGCGATGAGTAGATGCAAAAAGTGTATAGGCTCGTCTCGATCCGACGCTCGAGCACGGAGATAAAATTCCGGCGAGGTGCTGCTGTCAAGACAAAAACCCAGCAGCAAAGAGGGTTAAAAACGTACCAGGAACCCCTATAAAAGCTCAGATGCGAGGAAAGTAGACAATACGAAAAACATAGGTCTACCTCTCGTGGATCCAACGCCGTGAAAATCGTCCAAAAATACTGTCGGGGTAGCTCTGTGGACCTCTCAGACCGAAGTGCGACGATAACGGGTCTCCGATGAAAGAACATCGCTCTGCGCAACGATGCCGAAGTCGTCGACGTCGCGGCCTACAAAAAAAATCCGGGCCTGCTCCACAAGTTGCAGCACAAGGAGATCAAAAAGTTCACAAAAGGGCTCAAGAGGAGATGGGCTCGGGAAAAGCCTGAAAAGGCAGTGCAAAGGGCCTATTTATAGGCCTCAACCCGAAAAAATCCCAAAAAAGACGAAATTGGGCTTCTGGAATTTCGGGCGCCCAGTCGATTCGGGCTGCTACAGTGTTGGGCCCGGCCCAACACTGTTCGCGCCCGAATCGCCCAGGTGCTGCCACGTAGCCCGGCAAACAGGGAACAGCCGCGCGGGTCACCCAGATGCGGCCACGTGGCTTCCACCCGGTCAAAGGGGTGGTTGGCGCCCGCCAATGCGCGGGCGCCACGTGTCCAGCCCGGGGGACCCGCCGACCGGTCGCCCACCTCGCCGGTCGCGCCGCCTGCCCCCCACGCACGCACGCGCCCCGAGGCGCCGGCGCACCCTTCCGTGCGCCGCGCCCGATGAGCCCACAAATCACGTGGCGACACGTGTCCCCTGCACCCGGTCCACGCACCCTACTTCGGGATTCCGTGGACCGCGCCGCGTGCACCGACCAGCCGGGAGCTGCCACGCGTCCCCCGCCCTGGTCCATGCACCGCCGCGCCCGCTCAGTAGACCGCGCACCTTGAGCCCGCCAATCAGGCGGCGCCACGTGTCCCTGCGCCGGGTCTGTGCACCCAGCCGCGACGCTCTGTGGACCGAGCGCTGAAAACCAGCCAATGACAGGCCGCCACGTGGCATGCCGGCGGTCCACGGCCCCTCCAATGCACCGAAAACCAATAAAAACTTCCGGGAGTCCGTTTTTGGGCATCCGGACTCAGAATCAAACAAGCAAATAGCCGTTTTCAAGCGTTTTTCCGCGCTGAATCCAAATCCAACCTCTGTTTGGCCAAAAACCTTTTCAAAATTTCGACAAATGTAGCCAAGACCAAAACAGCTAAAAATACCTCACAGGGTCCATCTGTGGCATCCCTTTGATACACTATGGGCCAGACACACCAACACTAGGTGTTCTACACAATGGATTCACCGGAAAAGTCGCATGGGATTCTGGACCACTACATCCTCCCCCACTAAAAGGAAGTTTCGTCCCCGAAACAAAGAAAACAAAACAGGCGTACCTCAACCGGAAGTCTCGAACAGAAAGGGATAGGTATCTCTCATCACCGTCTCTAGCTCCTAAGTAGGCTCACGCTCCTCGTGATTGCTCCACAAGATCTTCACATACGGAATGGCCCGATTGCGCAATTCCCTCACCTCACGAGCAAGAATTCGCAACGGGCGCTCCTCATATCCAAGATCCTCGCCGACCTCCAAGGAAGTGAAGTCAATCACGTGCGAAGGGTCGAAAACATATCTCCTCAGAACCGAGACGTGGAAAACATCATGAACTCCGGCCAGGCGTGGTGGAAGGGCAACTCTGTAAGCCACCGGGCCTACTCTCTCAAGTACCTCGAAGGGTCCAATAAAGCGGGGACTGAGCTTCCCGCGAACTCCAAATCTCCAGACCCCTTTCGAAGGCAAGACCTTCAAAAAGACATGATCACCAATCTGAAACTCTAGGTCTCCCCGTCGAGTATCAGCGTAGCTCCTCTGACGACTCTGGGCTATCTCAAGATGTCGGCGAACTAATCTGACTTTCTCCTCTGCCTCCAGCAGTAAATCAGGTCCCAAAGTCCTCCTCTCACCCACGTCACTCTAATACAAGGGCGACCGACACTTGCGTCCATACAACGCCTCAAACGGAGCCATCTAAATGCTCGCCTGATAGCTGTTGTTGTACGCAAACTCAACCAATGCTAAGTACCGGTACCACCCTCCTCCAAAATCCATGACGCACGCTCTCAACATATCCTCGAGGGTCTGTATGGTGCGCTCGGACTGGCCATCAGTCTGTGGGTGTAATGCTGTGCTAAACCGGAGCTGGGTCCCCAAGGCTGACTGTAGACTCTCCCAAAAATGCGATACAAACCTCGGGTCCCTATCTGATACAATCGAGCCGGGTACAAGCCTCACCACCTCATCCAAATACAACTGTGCAAGTCGCTCCAACGGCCAAGTCATCTGTACAGGCAAGAAGTGAGCAAACTTGGTGAGTCTATCCACGATAACTCAAATCGCGTCGGCTCCACTCTGCGCCCTCGGCAGTCCAGTGACGAAATCCATAGTGATGTGGTCCCACTTCCACTCGGGAATTGGAAGATTCTGCAACTTGCCAGCAGGAACCCGGTGCTCTGCCTTCACTTGCTGACAAGTTAAACAGTGAGCCACAAATCTCCCAATGTCCCGCTTCATTCCGGACCACCAAAAATGTGTCTTGAGATCCTTATACATCTTAGTGCCACCAGGATGAATGGTATAAGGTGTATAATGGGCCTCTCTCAAAATCTGGTCTCTGATCTCAGGATCCGTAGGCACACACACTCGGTCCCTGTACCGCAGTACTCCCGAGCTATCCACTGTAAAATCCCCTATCTGATCTGCCTGAATCTGTGATCTGATCCTCGTCAAGTGAGGGTCCTCACTCTGTGCCTCCCTAATCCTGTCCAGCAGAGTGGGCTGCAAGACCATAGACATAAGTCTAGCAGAGACCCCAGGGGATACCACCTCAATCTGTAAGCGCCTCAACTGCTCCACTAGCGGTGCCTGCTGTGTGATCAACATGCTCAGACTCTGCACTGACCTCCTGCTCAAAGCATCTGCTACAACATTGGCCTTGCCGGGATGATAAAGGATGCTCACATCATAGTCCTTTAGTGACTCCAACCACCGGCGTTGCCTCAAATTCAACTCCTTCTAAGTAAACAAGTACTTCAAACTCTTATGATCAGTGTAAATCTCGCAGTGCTCTCCATAGAGGTAGTGCCGCCACAACTTCAAAGCGAACACCACAGCTGCAAGCTCCAAATCATGAGTAGGGTAATTCTTCTCATAATCCTTTAATTGTCGTGAAGCATAAGCAATTACCCTACCATGCTGCATCAAAACACATCCCAAACCGCTGTGAGAGGCGTCACTATAGATCACGAATCCATCGCCCATCACTGGCAATGCTAGAACTGGTGCCGAAATCAATCTCCTCTTCAGCTCCTCAAAGCTCTGCTGGCACAGCTCAGTCCAAACAAACTTTATCCCCTTCCTAGTCAAACTGGTCAGGGGGGTAGAGAGCTTCGCAAAGCCCTCCACAAACCGACGGTAATAGCCTGCCAAGCCCAGAAAGCTCCGAACCTCTGTAACCGTCGTCGGTCTCGGCCAATCGCGAACAGCATCAATCTTCGTCGGGTCTACTGCCACTCCTGTGGCTGATACAATGTGGCATAAGAATGCAACCTCCCGGAGCCAGAACTCGCACTTTTTAAACTTGGCATACAGCTTCTTCTCTCGCAGAAGCTGCAGCACTATCCTCAGGTGCTCCTCATGCTCCACATCACTCCGGGAGTAAATCAAAATGTCGTCGATGAATACAACCACAAACTGATCCAAGTACGGCTGGAATACCCGGTTCATCAGATCCATAAATGCAGCAAGGGTATTAGTCAAACCAAAAGGCATAACAGTGAACTCATAATGCCCATACCGGGATCTAAAAGCCGTCTTGGGGATGTCCTCGGCCCTCACCCTCAGCTGGTGGTAACCTGACTGGATATCAATTTTCGAGAACACTGACGCTCCCTGCAACTGATCGAACAAATCATCTATCCGTGGTAGGGGATACTTGTTCCGGATGGTCACTTTGTTCAGCTCCCTGTAATCCACACACAATCGAAGCGACCCATCCTTCTTCTTCACGAATAACACCGGCGCTCCCCACGGAGATACACTAGGCCTAACAAAACCCCTGTCCATCAGATCCTGAAGCTGGGCCTTCAACTCTCTCAACTCGGCAGGTGCCATCCTATAAGGTGCCTTTGAGATTGGTGTGGTTCCTGGAACCACATCAATCACAAACTCTATCTCCCTCTCCGGCGGCATAGTCGTCAACTCTGGGGGAAACACATCTGGGAACTCGCGGACAATAGGAATATCCTCGAGCCCCAGTGCCGCCGTAGACACCTCTACAATCGTCGCCAAGAAAGCGGTGCAGCCTCTACTTATCATCCGTCTAGCCCTCGCCGAAGAAATCGTCACCGCAAAGAAGGTGCTCTGGCAGCCTAACGAACTCCTCCTGTCCAGGCTCGCGGAGGGTCACCGTCCTCTCTCTGCAGTCTATGGTAGCAAAATACCGCGACAGCCAATCCATGCCGAGTACAACATC
The DNA here is from genome assembly GCA_029204045.2 of Tillandsia leiboldiana. Lineage (NCBI taxonomy): Eukaryota > Viridiplantae > Streptophyta > Magnoliopsida > Poales > Bromeliaceae > Tillandsia > Tillandsia leiboldiana. The sequence goes on along the minus strand of CM055081.1, from coordinate 2,280,990 downwards.
GAAATCCTGGAGCTGCCGCAAGACAAGCAAGTCTGCCGGCAAGATCCAGGGTCCCAACTGTACAGGGCAATCCCTACAATACTCCTCGACATGCAAGACATGATCTGGAATCTGAACCTCTAATGCATGCGATAAAAAAACTACCTCTATACCATGTAGGGATGCAAATGCTCTACTAATGAATGAGTGCGATGCGCCGGTATCAAAAAGAGCTCGAGTATTAACTGCAGAAATCAAAATAATACCTGCGACGACGTGGTCAGCCGCTGTAGCATCCTCAACCTGAGTGGTATAAACTCGCCAGCTCAGCGCTGGGGGTCGTCGCTCTAGCTGTCGCGAGGAGGATGAAGCATGATCGGGCCTACCGTAGGCCGCAGAAGGTCCTGCCGTCTGATGAGGAACAGATGGTGCTGAAGCCGAGGAAGGAACTGGATAACCTGCTCTGGGGCACGACCCCTGGAAGTGGCCCGTCTGCCCGCAACGGAAACAACGGCCCTGCCTCTGAGGACACTGGATCGGTAAGTGCGGCCCTCCACAAATAACACATCGGTCCGGTCGTGGCTGCCGCGAGGTCTGCTGCTGCTGCCAAAGCGGTCGACGCTGCTGCTGCTGCTGCTGAGACTGACGAGATGCTCCTGGTCTCTGGCGCCCCTGAAACCCACGACCCTGAGGATGAAATCGTGGAGGTCTCGGGGGTCCCAGCCGACTCGACTGCCCCTCATCCATCGGTGCTAGGCGCTTCGCCTCTGGAATCACCGCGGGGGCTGGAGCCACTTCCTCCATCACTGCCTCTCCGCGCTCAACATAGAGTGCCTGCTCCATAGAGGCCTCCAGAGTCTACAATCTGCGTGAACGAACAAACTGGTAGAGGTCCCGGCGCAACCCTCGCTCAAACATATAAATCCGATGAGCCTCATCCCTGGCCACGTGCGGTACACAAGCCAACAGCTGGTTGAAATCTGCAATGTACTCATGCACGGGCCGATCTCCCTAGCGCAGATTCTTCAGTTGCTCCTCTAACCTCTGACGAACGCTCTCCGAAAAGAAAGCCCCAAGAAGAAGACTACGGAACTCCGCCCAAGTGAGAAGCTGCGTCCCAGGCGGACCAGCAGGTCGCACACGCCGCCACCAAGCCTCGGCGTTGCGCTCCAAGAAGTTTGTCGCCAAAAGGACCCGAAACCGCTCCTCAATGAACAAGCTCTCAAAATGTCGCTCCATAGCCGTGATCCACGAGTCTGCCTCCCACGGCTCCGCACTCAGTCTCGAAAAACGAGGCGGATCGAACTGACGGAACCTCATCAACAGATCAACCACCTCACGCTGCTCAGCTGGGGTCAAAGGTCCCGTCCATGATGAGCCAGGTGAACTCTCTGGGGGTGCTACAACTTGCTGTGCCCTCTGCTCCATCATGAGCCAGGTGAAGGTACAGGTGAACTCTCTGGGGGTGCTACAACTTGCTGTGCCCTCTGCTCCATCATGAGCAACATCCGACCCAAGGTGAAGGTACAGGTGAACTCTCTGGGGGTGCTACAACTTGCTGTGCCCTCTGCTCCATCATGAGCAACATCCGACCCATGGTCTCCTCCTGGCGCCGTGAAGCCTCCTCCTGGCGCCGTGAAGCCTCCTCATGGCGCCGTGAAGTCTCCTCCTGGCGTCGAACAGCCATGATGGACGGGACCTTTGACCCCAGCTGAGCAGCGTGAGGTGGTTGATCTGTTGATGAGGTTCCGTCAGTTCGATCCGCCTCGTTTTTCGGGACTGAGTGCGGAGCCGTGGGAGGCTGAGTCGTGGATCACGGCTATGGAGCGACATTTTGAGAGCTTGTTCATTGAGGAGCGGTTTCGAGTCCTTTTGGCGACAAACTTCTTGGAGCGCAACGCCGAGGCTTGGTGGCGGCGTGTGCGACCTGCTGGTCCGCCTGGGACGCAGCTTCTCACTTGGGCGGAGTTCCGCAGTCTTCTTCTTGGGGCTTTCTTTCCGGAGAGCGTTCGTCAGAGGTTAGAGGAGCAACTGAAGAATCTGCGCCAGGGAGATCGGCCCGTGCATGAGTACATTGCAGATTTCAACCAGCTGTTGACTTGTGTACCGCACGTGGCCAGGGATGAGGCTCATCGGATTTATATGTTTGAGCGAGGGTTGCGCCGGGACCTCTACCAGTTTGTTCGTTCACGCAGATTGTAGACTCTGGAGGCCTCTATGGAGCAGGCACTCTATGTTGAGCGCGGAGAGGCAGTGATGGAGGAAGTGGCTCCAGCCCCCGCAGTGATTCCAGAGGCGAAGCGCCTAGCACCGATGGATGAGGGGCAGTCGAGTCGGCTGGGACCCCCGAGACCTCCACGATTTCATCCTCAGGGTCGTGGGTTTCAGGGGCGCCAGAGACCAGGAGCATCTCGTCAGTCTCAGCAGCAGCAGCAGCAGCGTCGACCGCCTTGGCAGCAGCAGCAGACCTCGCGGCAGCCACGGCCGGACCGATGTGTTATTTGTGGAGGGCCGCACTTACCGATCCAGTGTCCTCAGAGGCAGGGCCGTTGTTTCCGTTGCGGGCAGACGGGCCACTTCCAGAGGTCGTGCCCCAGAGCAGGTTATCCAGTTCCTTCCTCGGCTTCAGCACCATCTGTTCCTCATCAGACGGCAGGACCTTCTGCGGCCTACGGTAGGCCCGATCATGCTTCATCCTCCTCGCGACAGCCAGAGCGACGACCCCCAGCGCCGAGCTGGCGAGTTTATACCACTCAGGTTGAGGATGCTACAGCGGCTGACCACGTCGTCGCAGGTATTATTTTGATTTCTGCAGTTAATACTCGAGCTCTTTTTGATACCGGCGCATCGCACTCATTCATTAGTAGAGCATTTGCATCCCTACATGGTATAGAGGTAGTTTTTTTATCGCATGCATTAGAGGTTCAGATTCCAGATCATGTCTTGCATGTCGAGGAGTATTGTAGGGATTGCCCTGTACAGTTGGGACCCTGGATCTTGCCGGCAGACTTGCTTGTCTTGCGGCAGCTCCAAGATTTCGATGTTGTACTCGGCATGGATTGGCTGTCGCGGTATTTTGCTACCATAGACTGCAGAGAGAGGACGGTGACCCTCCGCGAGCCTGGACAGGAGGAGTTCGTTAGGCTGCCAGAGCACCTTCTTTGCGGTGACGATTTCTTCGGCGAGGGCTAGACGGATGATAAGTAGAGGCTGCACCGCTTTCTTGGCGACGATTGTAGAGGTGTCTACGACGGCACTGGGGCTCGAGGATATTCCTATTGTCCGCGAGTTCCCAGATGTGTTTCCCCCAGAGTTGACGACTATGCCGCCGGAGAGGGAGATAGAGTTTGTGATTGATGTGGTTCCAGGAACCGCACCAATCTCAAAGGCACCTTATAGGATGGCACCTGCCGAGTTGAGAGAGTTGAAGGCCCAGCTTCAGGATCTGATGGACAGGGGTTTTGTTAGGCCTAGTGTATCTCCGTGGGGAGCGCCGGTGTTATTCGTGAAGAAGAATGATGGGTCGCTTCGATTGTGTGTGGATTACAGGGAGCTGAACAAAGTGACCATCCGGAACAAGTATCCCCTACCACGGATAGATGATTTGTTCGATCAGTTGCAGGGAGCGTCAGTGTTCTCGAAAATTGATATCCAGTCAGGTTACCACCAGCTGAGGGTGAGGGCCGAGGACATCCCCAAGACGGCTTTTAGATCCCGGTATGGGCATTATGAGTTCATTGTTATGCCTTTTGGTTTGACTAATACCCCTACTGCATTTATGGATCTGATGAACCGGGTATTCCAGCCGTACTTGGACCAGTTTGTGGTTGTATTCATCGACGACATTTTGATTTACTCCCGGAGTGATGTGGAGCATGAGGAGCACCTGAGGATAGTGCTGCAGCTTCTGCGAGAGAAGAAGCTGTATGCCAAGTTTAAAAAGTGCGAGTTCTGGCTCCGGAAGGTTGCATTCTTATGCCACATTGTATCAGCTACAGGAGTGGCAGTAGACCCGACGAAGATTGATGCTGTTCGCGATTGGCCGAGACCGACGACGGTTACAGAGGTTCGGAGCTTTCTGGGCTTGGCAGGCTATTACCGTCGGTTTGTGGAGGGCTTTGCGAAGCTCTCTACCCCCCTGACCAGTTTGACTAGGAAGGGGATAAAGTTTGTTTGGACTGAGCTGTGCCAGCAGAGCTTTGAGGAGCTGAAGAGGAGATTGATTTCGGCACCAGTTCTAGCATTGCCAGTGATGGGCGATGGATTCGTGATCTATAGTGACGCCTCTCACAGCGGTTTGGGATGTGTTTTGATGCAGCATGGTAGGGTAATTGCTTATGCTTCACGGCAATTAAAGGATTATGAGAAGAATTACCCTACTCATGATTTGGAGCTTGCAGCTGTGGTGTTCGCTTTGAAGTTGTGGCGGCACTACCTCTATGGAGAGCACTGCGAGATTTACACTGATCATAAGAGTTTGAAGTACTTGTTTACTCAGAAAGAGTTGAATTTGAGGCAACGCCGATGGTTGGAGTCACTAAAGGACTATGATGTGAGCATCCTTTATCATCCCGGCAAGGCCAATGTTGTAGCAGATGCTTTGAGCAGGAGGTCAGTGCAGAGTCTGAGCATGTTGATCACACAGCAGGCACCGCTAGTGGAGCAGTTGAGGCACTTACAGATTGAGGTGGTATCCCCTGGGGTCTCTGCTAGACTTATGTCTATGGTCTTGCAGCCCACTCTGCTGGACAGGATTAGGGAGGCACAGAGTGAGGACCCTCACTTGACGAGGATCAGATCACAGATTCAGGCAGATCAGATAGGGGATTTTACAGTGGATAGCTCGGGAGTACTGCGGTACAGGGACCGAGTGTGTGTGCCTACGGATCCTGAGATCAGAGACCAGATTTTGAGAGAGACCCATTATACACCCTATACCATTCATCCTGGTGGCACTAAGATGTATAAGGATCTCAAGGCACATTTTTGGTGGTCCGGAATGAAGCGGGACATTGGGAGATTTGTGGCTCACTGTTTAACTTGTCAGCAAGTGAAGGCAGAGCACCGGGTTCCTGCTGGCAAGTTGCAGAATCTTCCAATTCCCGAGTGGAAGTGGGACCACATCACTATGGATTTCGTCACTGGACTGCCGAGGGCGCAGAGTGGAGCCGACGCGATTTGAGTTATCGTGGATAGACTCACCAAGTTTGCTCACTTCTTGCCTGTACAGATGACTTGGCCGTTGGAGCGACTTGCACAGTTGTATTTGGATGAGGTGGTGAGGCTTGTACCCGGCTCGATTGTATCAGATAGGGACCCGAGGTTTGTATCGCATTTTTGGGAGAGTCTACAGTCAGCCTTGGGGACCCAGCTCCGGTTTAGCACAGCATTACACCCACAGACTGATGGCCAGTCCGAGCGCACCATACAGACCCTCGAGGATATGTTGAGAGCGTGCGTCATGGATTTTGGAGGAGGGTGGTACCGGCACTTACCATTGGTTGAGTTTGCGTACAACAACAGCTATCAGGCGAGCATTCAGATGGCTCCGTTTGAGGCGTTGTATGGACGCAAGTGTCGGTCGCCCTTGTATTAGAGTGACGTGGGTAAGAGGAGGACTTTGGGACCTGATTTACTGCTGGAGGCAGAGGAGAAAGTCAGATTAGTTCGCCGACATCTTGAGATAGCCCAGAGTCATCAGAGGAGCTACGCTGATACTCGACGGCGAGACCTAGAGTTTCAGATTGGTGATCATGTCTTTTTGAAGGTCTTGCCTTCGAAAGGGGTCTGGAGATTTGGAGTTCGCGGGAAGCTCAGTCCCCGCTTTATTGGACCCTTCGAGGTACTTGAGAGAGTAGGCCCGGTGGCTTACAGAGTTGCCCTTCCACCACGCCTGGCCGGAGTTCATGATGTTTTCCACGTCTCGGTTCTGAGGAGATATGTTTTCGACCCTTCGCACGTGATTGACTTCACTTCCTTGGAGGTCGGCGAGGATCTTGGATATGAGGAGCGCCCGTTGCGAATTCTTGCTCGTGAGGTGAGGGAATTGCGCAATCGGGCCATTCCGTATGTGAAGATCTTGTGGAGCAATCACGAGGAGCGTGAGCCTACTTGGGAGCTAGAGACGGTGATGAGAGATACATATCCCTTTCAGTTCGAGACTTCCGGTTGAGGTACGCCTGTTTTGTTTTCTTCGTTTCGGAGACGAAACTTCCTTTTAGTGGGGGAGGATGTAGTGGTCCAGAATCCCATGCGACTTTTCCGGTGAATCCATTGTGTAGAACACCTAGTGTTGGTGTGTCTGGCCCATAGTGTATCAAAGGGATGCCACAGATGTACCCTGTGAGGTATTTTTAGCTGTTTTGGCCTTCGGCTACATTTGTCGAAATTTTGAAAAGGTTTTTAGCCAAACAAAGGTTGGATTTGGATTCAGCGCGGAAAAATGCTTGAAAACGACTATTTGCTTGTTTGATTCTGAGTCCGGATGCCCAAAAACGGACTCCCGGAAGTTTTTATTTGTTTTCGGTGCATGGGAGGGGCCGTGGACCGCCGGCATGCCACGTGGCGGCCTGTCATTGGCTGGTTTTCAACGCTCGGTCCACAGAGCGTCGCGGCTGGGTGCACAGACCCGGCGCAGGGACACGTGGCGCCGCCTGATTGGCGGGCTCAAGGTGCGCGGTCTACTGAGCGGGAGCGGCGGTGCATGGACCAGGGCGGGGGACGCGTGGCAGCTCCCGGTTGGTCGGTGCACGCGGCGCGGTCCACGGAATCCCGAAGTAGGGTGCGTGGACCGGGTGCAGGAGACACGTGTCGCCACGTGATTTGCGGGCTCATCGGGCGCGGCGCACGGAAGGGTGCGCCGGCGCCTCGGGTCGCGTGCGCGCGTGGGGGGCAGGCGGCGCGACCGGCGAGGCGGGCGACCGGTCGGCGGGTCCCCCGGGCTGGACACGTGGCGCCCGCGCATTGGCGGGCGCCAACCACCCCTTTGACCGGGTAGAAGCCACGTGGCCGCATCTGGGTGGCCCGCGCGGCTGTTCCCTGTTTGCCGGGCTACGTGGCAGCACCTGGGCGATTCGGGCGCGCACAGTGTTGGGCCGGGCCCAACACTGTAGCAGCCCGAATCGACCGGGCGCCCGAAATTGGGGCCCAAAAGGGGAGACGTGTCGCAACGTGATTTATGGGCTCATCGGGCGCGGCGCACGGAAGGGTGCGCCGGCGCCTCGGGGCGCGTGCGCGCGTGGGGGGCAGGCGGCGCGACCGGCGAGGCGGGCGACCGGTCGGCGGGTCCCCCGGGCTGGACACGTGGCGCCCGCGCATTGGCGGGCGCCAACCACCCCTTTGACCGGGTGGAAGCCACGTGGCCGCATCTGGGTGGCCCGCACGGCTGTTCCCTGTTTGCCGGGCTCCGTGGCAGCACCTGGGCGATTCGGGCGTGAACAGTGTTGGGCCGGGCCCAACACTGTAGCAGCCCGAATCGACCGGGCGCCCGAAATTCCAGAAGCCCAATTTCGTCTTTTTTGGGATTTTTTCGGGTTGAGGCCTATAAATAGGCCCTTTGCACTGCCTTTTCAGGCTTTTCCCGAGCCCATCTCCTCTTGAGCCCTCTTGTGAACTTTTTGATCTCCTTGTGCTGCAACTTGTGGAGCAGGCCCGAATTTTTTTTGTAGGCCGCGGCGTCGACGACTTCGGCATCGTAGCGCAGAGCGACGTTCTTTCATCGGAGACCCGTTATCGTCGCACTTCGGTCTGAGAGGTCCACAGAGCTACCCCGACAGTATTTTTGGACGATTTTCACGGCGTTGGATCCACGATAGGTAGACCTATGTTTTTCGTATTGTCCACTTTCCTCGCATCTGAGGTTTTATAGGGGTTCTTGGTACGTTTTTAACCCTCTTTGCCGTTGGGTTTTTGTCTTGACAGCAGCACCTCGCCGGAATTTTATCTCCGCGCTCGAGCGTCGGATCGAGACGAGCCTATACACTTTTTGCATCTACTCATCGCGAGGATTATCGTCGTATTTTTCTGGATTTTTTCTGAGACTTCCCCGGAGGTATATTTTTCTCCCTTTATCTGTGCATGGGTTTACAGTTGTGTGGTTGTGAGGTTTTGCGCACCCTGTGTTGTGAAATTTGTAACTCGGCCTACGGGGCTCGGAATTGGACGTGCAGATACCCGTTTCGAAGGTCTCGACGCGACGATCGCAGCAGTATTTTTATCGGATTTTTCGGAGCCCTTTCTGTAGGTGAATAATTTGCATCTTTGGGACTGATCTGCAGGTTGTGTATAATTGGTTAAATTTTGGGAATAAAGTGTAACTGTAAGCCTTGTGTTGTACCCAGGAGGGTTTGCGGGTATTGCTGGACCCGTTGGATCTGGAGATTGTGATTTCTGGGTATTTTCAGCTGTGAGACTTTCGACAGTTCAGCTCTTCAGGTGGGTTGCCTCGTCTTCAAGATCTTCGGACTGTGCATTAATTCTCGATGTGAGACTTTGGACACCCGGGCTCCTACCTCCAGATCCAGGCGTCCTCTCTCTGCTGCTGCCGCCGCCGCACACTCGAGCGCACGCGGGCGAGAAGGAGCCGCGCATTGCCTGAGCCCGCGCTTGCTGCTACGTGCACCCGCGCCTGCCGCTGCATGCTGGGCCGCGCTCCGCCTCGGCCCAAGCCGCGCCCGCGCGCCTGCAGCCCTAGCCCGCGCCCGCGCGCCCCGCTCTACCTGCGCGAACTGCGCCCTGCCTGGTCGCGCGCCTGCAGCCGAGCGCCTGCAGCAGAGCGCCCCGCGTCCCTGCTTCGGCCGCGCGCCTGCACGCCTTGCGTGCTGCCCATGAGTCCCACGGGCTTGCAGCCCTAGCGCCAGCAGCCAGTCGCGCCTGTTGCTGCCTGTGCGCTATTGTAGCCAGCCGCGCGCCCCTGTGCACGCCCAGCCTGCGCGGGGTCGGGTGCGGGCCTGGCCAGATGCAAGCGCGGTCGCGGCACAGGCAGCTGCAGGCGCCCAGATCTGAAGGGGAAATGTCCAGTCTCTTCACCCTTCGGCTTCGACGGCGACGGCAACGACGGGGATGAGAGAGATGAAGGGAAAAAGGGTAGAGAGGGATGAGAGAGATGAAGGGGAAAGAAGGAGAGAAAGAGAGATAGAGAGAGATGGGGAGATTACAGATATTTTGTGTGTTGGGGAGGAGGACCGGCTTGGGGTTTCGAGAAAAGAACACGTAGAGAGGGGAGGGGACCGGATGTGGGAGAAGCCCATGTGCAGAGGGCGAAAGAGAGAGAAGAGTGGAGAGCACGACACGTCGGCACAAGAAGCTTGGGAAGGCGCCACGCTGGCACAAAAGAACTGAGAATTTATATTCTTTATTGATATATATACGAGTAGAGCTTATATACTTTCAAAAAGTAACTGACTCACCTGTTGGCCTTCAGTTATAATGTTGTCTTTTTTCTTTACTTTGTTCTTTTCTTTAATCTTAACTGAATTTTTTTTTTTTTTTTTTTTTTGCTATTCTTAAGATATTGTGCAATTATTTATGGATTTGAAAATTATTAAAGAATTGTTGGATTGGCAAAGGGGAAGTAGACAATACTTCGAGGGTATTGGTGGTTTTCTTGATTTTGCAGTCAGGAACCCAATTTCTGATAGCAAAATTTGGTGCCCTTGTGTGAAGTGTGTCAATAGAAGTAAGCTGAGTCAGGAAGATGTTTACGAACATTTAGTGTGTAATGGAATGCTTCGTGGTTATCGACAATGGACTTTTCATAGTGAACCAATAGTGCAAAGCACATCCTATTCTAAACATCACGCAGAAGATAATTATAGCATGCATGTGGATACGCATCAGCTATTAACTGATGCATTTGGATGTGGAGAAGATGATTCGATGCGTTGTCCATCGAATTCTATGGATACACCAACACACAATCTAAATGTGGAAGATGGGATTTTTTATGACTTGCTTAAAGATAAAGATCAAGAGTTGTGGTCAGGGTGTGAATTGACAAAACTTTCATTTCTCGTCCTTTTATTTTACACGAAGAGTACAAACAAATGGAGCAACAAATCCTTTACCGATTTGCTTGAGATTTTACAACTTGCAATACCTAATGGTAAAAGTTTACCTAAATCATTTAATGAGGTAAAGAAGATTATTAAGAAACTGGGCCTCGGATATGAAAATATTCATTCTTGCCCGAATAATTGTCAACTGTATTGGAAGATAAGGACAATGATGACACTTGCTCCATTTGTGGAGCTTCAAGGTGAAAGAAGTTTAGCGATCGAGCTTCTTCAAGTAAGAAGAAAAAAAAAGGGGTACTCCAGCTAAAGTCTTGCGTTACTTTCCTTTGAAACCTAGACTTAAAAGATTATATATGTCGAAGCATACATCAACTTTGATGAGATGGCATGAAACAGACCGCATGAAGGATGGCGAGTTGAGGCATCCTGCGGACTCTCAAGCTTGGAAAAGTTTTGATTCCAATCACCCTGAGTTTTCCTCTGACTCACGTAATGTTCGGCTTGGATTAGCTACCGATGATTTTAATCCATTTGAGAAGTTTAGTTCAAGTTACAGTTGTTGGCCTGTTGTTCTAGTACCGTATAACTTGCTTCCTTGGATGTGCATGAAAGCAACATCTTTTATGCTTTCTTTAGGTTTTAATCCAATATAATAAGTGTAATAAGTGTCGGTATTTTTGCTAGCAACACTTTTTTTAGATTTTAGGGACACTTAAAGGTGTCGCTATAGCATAGTTTTGTTGTAGTGATATTTGTATGTATGTATATGTATATGTATGTATGTATGTATATATATATGTATGTATGTATGTATGTATGTATGTATGTATGTGCGTACATATGTATGTGTTCATACATATCTAGCAAAAATACCAACACTTATTACACTTATTATATTGGATTAAAACCTAAAGAAAGCATAAAAGATGTTGCTTTCATGCACATCCAAGGAGGCAAGTTATACGGTACTAGAACAACAGGCCAACAACTGTAACTTGAACTAAACTTCTCAAATGGATTAAAACCATCGGTAGCTAATCCAAGCCGAACATTACGTGAGTCTGAGGAAAACTCAGGGTGATTGGAATCAAAACTTTTCCAAGCTTGAGAGTCCGCAGGATGCCTCAACTCGCCATCCTTCATGCGGTCTGTTTCATGCCATCTCATCAAAGTTGATGTATGCTTCCACATATATAACCTTTTAAGTCTAGGTTTCAAAGGAAAGTAACGCAAGACTTTAGCTGGAGTACCCCTTTTTTTTTCTTCTTACTTGAAGAAGCTCGATCGCTAAACTTCTTTCACCTTGAAGCTCCACAAATGGAGCAAGTGTCATCATTGTCCCTATCTTCCAATACAGTTGACAATTATTCGGGCAAGAATGAATATTTTCATATCCGAGGCCCAGTTTCTTAATAATCTTCTTTACCTCATTAAATGATTTAGGTGAACTTTTACCATTAGGTATTGCAAGTTGTAAAATCTCAAGCAAATCGGTAAAGGATTTGTTGCTCCATTTGTTTGTACTCTTCGTGTAAAATAAAAGGACGAGAAATGAAAGTTTTGTCAATTCACACCCTGACCACAACTCTTGATCTTCATCTTTAAGCAAGTCATAAAAAATCCCATCTTCCACATTTAGATTGTGTGTTGGTGTATTCATAGAATTCGATGGACAACGCATCGAATCATCTTCTCCACATCCAAATGCATCAGTTAATAGCTGATGCGTATCCACATGCATGCTATAATTATCTTCTGCGTGATGTCTAGAATAGGATGTGCTTTGCACTATTGGCTCACCATGAAAAGTCCATTGTCGATAACCACGAAGCATTCCATTACACACTAAATGTTCGTAAACATCTTCCTGACTCAGCTTACTTCTATTGACACACTTCACACGAGGGCACCAAATTTTGCTATCAGAAATTGGGTTCCTGACTGCAAAATCAAGAAAACCACCAATACCCTCGAAGTATTGTCTACTTCCCCTTTGCCAATCCAACCATCCTTTAATAATTTTCAAATCCATAAATAATTGCACAATATCTTAAGAATAGCAACAAAAAAAAAAAAAAAAAAAAAAAAAAAAAAAAAAAAAAAAATCAGTTAAGATTAAAGAAAAGAACAAAGTAAAGAAAAAAGACAACATTATAACTGAAAGCCAACAGGTGAGTCAGTTACTTTTGTTTTCTCGTAAACAATCAAATACAAAATCTAAACACACTGTTCAACAATTGCCCCAAATACAAAATCACCTCACTGTTTTGTCATGATTATGGCAGGTGAAGTGCAGGGTAGCACCATTGGTGGAACAAGCGAGCGCACTGAACAATTTTGGTTTCTTTTTTGAGATTTTATGGCCTTTACAGTATCAAATTTATCTTGCCTACTGTGTTCTCACAAATCCACCAACTCTAAGGTTACCAATAACTGTGGTGGATGTCTTATGTTAACTCATCCGGATGCAGCTTAACAACAATAATCTAAAAGAAAATGCTTTAACTGCGGCTCAATTATTTTGCTGGCAAATCAATTCGTGCATGCAAAGAACTTGGTCGATAAATTCGACAACAATTACCACGACCGAATAAGAAACCCATATCAACCCAAAGATCAAATTAATCTAGATTACATTGGGCCTACGTGGGTTCTCTTTTCATTTTTTTTTTACTGCAAATTTAGGCCCATTATTGTAACCATCTAAAGGCCCAGGAAAAGCCCTATATATCTATTAATATACTTCCTAATTTTGTTTAGGAATGTACACATGACATCTTTCTTATGTTTGGATCAAATTTGTCACAAGTATATATGGTCAGAATGATTTAATTAAGTTATGATGTTAGTGTTTGTTCTCAACTCATCATGAGTCCTAGGTTGAAGCACATAAAATAACTTATGTTGGAGCTAAGACCAAGTAAAAGCCAATAAAGAAAACAAGAATAAAGGGAGCTATGTGCTAGCTAGTCAATAAAATTGTATGTACAAGTTTTTTAAAATTGAAAAATAAATGGCCACTAACAATCCCAAGGACAGAAAAAGCCTCTTCGGCAAAGTGCAGGGTAATGATGGGTTTCATTTGGTATAACATGCCATGTGTACAATACAAGCAAAGCTGTTCATGGTTTCTTTTCAGGGTAAAATTCGTGATATATATTAGGCATGCAATGTGTGTGCACTCGCAATTTGTTCCTTTATATATATATATATATATATTACAATCAAGCAAGATGCTGCCACACAAAGCATATTACAATCAAGCATCACTTCATAAGAGGGGAAATAGGAAACAATCAAGCAGATCAACACAAATATGTGAAGGCCTCAACAAAACCACCCTACAGTTAATAGTCCAACCATAGGTAACAAAACAAAATTTAAATGCTTCTTTGACTCCAAGAAAGATGCTACCACAAATGTCCCTGAAATTCCCAATGATCTACTCTTATGCTTTTTACTGCAGTTGAATTGAACAAACCACTAATTCACATAGGTAGGGATGTCAATGGGTACGGATACCCAAAATTTTATCCGAACCCGAATCCGAACGGGATGGATTTATCCGATGTTAAACGGATATGGATTCGTATATGGATATAAAAAATGAAAACCTGACGGATTTGGATTTGGATATGGATTTTGATTATACCCGACCCGAACCCGAATCCGACCCAAATCCGAATTGATTTTACGTTATATACTTATATAATATATGTGTATAAAAATATTTGATATTATAGTTAAATTTATATTTTAAAAATTTAAATTTAATATAATATATTTTGAAATATTATAAAAAAAAAGAAAAAAAATTATTTCGGGTTTGGATTTTCGGGTTCGGATTTGGATATGGATTTTTAAAATCCGTTGGATTCGGGTTCGGGTTCGGGTTTGATAGTCGGGTTCGGGTTCGGGTTCGGGTTTTTGAAAATCCGCCCCGAATCCAACCCGTTGACATCTCTACACATAGGGATCACCTAACTTTTTATTGATCAGCTAAGCTGTACTATGATCATTCAAGTAAATATTCAGGTAGCCAGCAAATCCTCTCAAACTCCAGCCTAGTCTCTTGCCATACATAAGTAAAAAAAAAAGGGGTTCACTCACTACTATGTGACCCACCAAACTCTTTGTCTCCTCTTAGAAATTTCAACATAAAGCTAATAGGCAACTCAAAGAAGCATCTAATCCTTCTCTTTTATTAATAAATTCGAGTGGAAGAGAACAAACAGGGATGGTGGTGGTGGGGGTTGGGGAATCTCCGCTTCTTTTCTATACACCAACTACTCCTTAAATAACTGCACAATATCTCTAGAATAGCACAAAAAATAAAATCAATTAAGACTAAAGAAAAGAACAAAGTAAAGAATAAAGAAAAAGATGCCAAATAAAAAAAGGTTTAATCCAACAAAGAGTTATACAGATGCAGCAGGTGCAGGCAATAACATTAGCAATTTGTTTCTCCCAGTTGTACAGATGCAACAGGCGCAGGCAATAACTTTCCTCCAATAAAAGATAAGGACTAAAGTAAAACAATTTCAAAAGATTAGGGTATCAAATGTCCTACTTGATTGGACTAAAATGAAACTTGACAAAAACTTCGATTTGGCCAATTTATTCCTATTATTTGAGATCAGCCTAATTTTCCCTACTTTAACCAACCTTAGATTACCCAGTTAATCAATTACTACAATACATTACGCAATTCGACCAAGTTAAAGGAAGGAGGCAAACAACAATAAATTCCACATAAAAGTTTTAATAAACTATTCCTCGGCCGCACAGTTTCATCATTTGGGTGAGTAATTTAGTCTACGCTTTTGGCGTTTGGTAGTGGCATGCTAAGTGTGCATAACTTTGAGAAGAAGTATGCAAGCACCCATTTGAAGCACAGAAACACCTCTAAGGGTGGAGCCACTAATGTCCTTGGTAAAATACTGTAAGCCAGTAAACTACATAATCCTCTTGTTTTAATTGAATTACAATTTGCGATATCAAGTGAATCTGATTACTGGCGAGCAACAGACTTTGATCTGCATTACATTGTAACAGATGCACTGGTGATTATTTCAGCATGGTAAATTTAACATTATAGTTGTGACCATTTTCAGGGATTGATTCCTCATTATCTGCCTTAGAGCTTGCGCGTGAGAATATCCTTCTCAATAAGCAGGACCCTGAAAGAATCACATTTCTCAGAGAAGATGAATCATGGGACATAGTAATTCTTGATCCTCCAAAACTGGCACCGCGGAAATACAAAGTTTATACCCTAAATCGGATCAAAAAGTAACAGCTAAAAATAAATTTAAATCCCTTCAAATTACCTCACCCTTTTCTCCGGAGCAAATCGCCGCCACCACCCCCCAGTCAACGATGATGAGCCCCTGCTCCTCCTCCTTCCCGAGCCCTAGCCGCCCCAAAATCCCTAGCCCTTGCTCGATTGTGAACCCCTCCTACCTCCAAAGTTGATGATGAGGAGAAGAGGAGCCAGTAGAGGAGAGGAGCGGAGGCGATGAGGCGGCGTTGCGGCGGTGGAGGTGATGATCAAGCTACGCGGTGATGTCTCGCGGAAGGATATTCTCACGCGCAACGGAGAAGACGAAGTGGGGAGAGGGATTAGAGAGAAATAGGGAGGTTTCGTTTTTTTTTTTTTTTTTTTTTTTTTGTGCTTTAGATCTGGTTTGGTGATTTGGGTTTTTTTAAAAAAAAAAAAATACTTTACATCTAATTACAAACCGATTTTTTTTTTTTTTTTGGGTGCTTTGGTCTGGTTAGCATGGATTTTTTTTCTCCTTTTTTATCTGTAGGAATGGTTGAATTGTTTAAAATATTTTATAGTTCTGGATCAAACTTCTTCTTTTTTTTTTTTTTTTTTTTTTTTTTTTTTTTTTTTTTTTTTTTTTTTGGTTGAATAGATTTTAAAAGCATACGAAATATTTTAGAAAAAGTGTTTTTAAAATAGAACAATTTTTATAATTGGACCAAATAAAATGGGTAGGATAGATTGGGCAAGAATAATTTTTTTTTTCTTTCTAAATTGGACTTTATATATGGGTCTTAGTAGATTTTTTTTATGAGTTTTAAATATAAATATGGCACTTGTATAAAAATGTTTCAAAAATGTATCGTTTATAATCTAGTTTTGTTGTATATATATATTTTGAATTTTGAATCCAACTAAATTTTCTTGTTCATTAGCCTTAACAATATATTATTTGAAATTTAATTTTGAATTTTGAATCCAAACAAATACCCTAAACCTTCGTTCCCTTCCACTTATCCCTCAACAAATTCTACTATAAATAGAAAGAAAGGAAATAAACGAGAACAATTATTTTAGAGAAGAATATAATATATTCTAGCTATAATATATTCTACACTATATAACACTAGAAAACCTTTCCAACCTCCGGCACATACCTCTCACCTCTTCCCATCATATTTAGGTAAACTATGAGAGGAAAATTTCTCTTCCTCTTACTCTTGCAAAACAAAAAAACTTTTCTTTTTCTCTTTATTTTTTTTTCTTTTGCCCCGACATCATCTCCATCCATGTCGTCGCCGCCACCAAATCCTGTCGCTATCAAATCCCATGTTAACTTCTTTGATGGGAAAGGGGAGGAGGATCAATTATCCTTCACTTTTTCGAACCTCTTGGCCCCATTCGAAATCGTCAATCAAGAAAAAATAAGTGGTGTACGCATCACATCTCTACGATTGCCCCGCCACTATTTGCGTCAGCGCTGAATTCCTTATTAAGGTCTTCGATGGAAGAGAGGAGGAGGATCAATGATTCTCCATTTCTTCGAACCTCTCCACTCTTCGAATCACTTAATTAATGGAATAAGTGGTTCACACATCACATCGCCGCAATTACCTCGTCGGCATCTTCATCTGCGTCGTCACCGTCAACCTCTTCGATAGAAGAGAAGAAGGGAGGAGGATCAATGATCCTCCGTTTCTTCGGATTTCTCCACCCCACCCCATTCTAAATTGTTAATTAATGGAATAAGTGGTCTACGCATCCCATTGCCACAATTGCCCCGTCGTCGTCTTCATTTGTGTCGTCACCATCAAATAAATTTCAAACCGTTAATTAATAGAATCGTCGCTGTAATAAAAAATAAAATAAAAAAATAAAGAGAAAAGAAATAATAAAAAAAAAAGGAAAGAGAAGACTGCATAGGTTAAATGAAACCGTCTCGAATGAGTTATTCAGACATCCGAGCTCCGATTGGAACCAAAGGGAATTTCTTCGGCCACTATATCAAAACAAAGGGAATATTTTCAGGCCCGAAATCAAAATAAAATAAAATAAAAAATTTCATAACCCAAATTAGAATAATGAGGATTTTTTCTGATCCAAATCAAAATAAAATAAGAAAAATTTCTTTGAACCTAAAATCAAAATAAGGAGATTTCTTCCGACCCTAAATCAAATTAAAATAAAGAAAATTTTCTCGAACCCCAAATTGGAAATCAAAATAAAATAAAAGAAATTTTTTTAGACCCCAAATCAAAATAAGGGAGATTTCTTCATTCTTCAAATCAAAATAAAATAAAAAAAAAATTCTTCAAACCCCAAATCAAAATAAGGAGATTTTTTCGGATTCCAAATCAAAATAAAATATAGAAAAATTTTTCTAACCCCAAATTTTTTTAAAAAAAATTCCTCCGACCCAAAATCAAATTAAACTAAAAGGAATTTTTTCGGACCCTAAATCAAAACAAAGGAAATTTTTTCGGACCCAAAATCTAAATAAAAAAAATTTCTTCGGACCCCAAATCAAAATAAAATGAAAAATAATTTTTGGATTCCAAATTAGAATAAAGGGAGTTTTTCGAACCCAAATCAAATTAAAATAAAGAAAATTTTTTTGAACCCCAAATCTATATAAAGGGAATTTTTTCGGATCCCAAATCAAATCAAAATAAAGAAATTTCTTTCGAACCTCAAATCAAAATAAAATAAAGAAAATTTTTTCAGATCCTAAATCAAGATAAATAAAAAGAAAATTTTTCGGACCCATATAAAAATAAAGGGGATTTTTTTTTTATTCCAACCAAATCAAAATAAAATGGGATTTTAAAATAACTTCAAAAGGTTTCCTCAATCCTAAATCAAATAAAATTTTATTTGGAATTGATTCCAGGTTGGAAAGAAATTTTTTAAAAATTTCTTTCCAACCTGGAATCAATTCCAAATAAAATTCAAAAAGGGGCTAATCTACTTCGAGTCTAATTCCAAACAAAATCATAAAGGAACCCAGCCCACATGCAAATGTAAGCCCAGTCCTACGGGCTCCAAATTTAGTTCATGAGAAAACAAGGCATGGGTCTTAAATTCAGTTCATAAAAAAAGAAGAAGATCCAATCCACATACAGACTCTAAACTCAGTCTAAAAAAAAAAAAAAAAAAAAAAAAAAAAAAAAAAAAACCTCAGCCACATATCGGCTCCAAATTCAGTCCATAAGAAAATCAGGCCTAATCCACATACGGATTTCAAATCCAGTCCATAAGAAAATGAGGCCAAGTCCACATACGGATTTCAAATCCAGTTCATAAGAAAATCAGACGTAGTCTACATACGGATTCCAAATTCAATCCATAAGAAAATTACGGCCAGTCCTTATATGGGCCCTAAATTCAGTCCACTTGTGTGCCGTTTCAGCCCGGCATGACTTTGGACCGGAGAAAAGTACGATACATATATTGTAGAATCTGTGCCAGCTTGGCTCGGCCTAGACCAGCCTAGCCTGGACCTTCTGGCCGAGCACAACACAATACAACCAAGAATAAGACTGGACCATGCCGGGCCAGAGATTGGGCCATGACCCGACCTGGCACGGCCTGTATAGACAATGCCTGTTGGGCCAACAAGGCCCAATACCCAAGGCTCGGCCTTGCTTGGCCTTGGGGTTAGGTCTTAGGAAAGAGAGCTGGGCACACTTTACATTTACACCCCAAATGGGGTGTATGTCACGCACCCTACTTCATTCAAGAATGAAGACTAATCTATCCGTCACTTCGAAGTGACCAATAAAATTTACCCACTCTTAAATGGATGAAATGTAAGATGTACACCCCACTTTGAGTGTACAAGTAGCATTAACCTTTTGCTAAGTCGAAGTCCTAGGCCTATGAGCTAGGCTGTGGGCTAGGGGTTAGTACCTTAGACCAGCACACTCCCTTTAATAGTAAACTTTTTTTTAAAAAAAATTAAATTTAAAATTTTTATCTAAATAATTTTTTAAATTTTATAATTTTTTCCAAATAATTTTTAAAGTTTTGTCAAAATAATTTTTTAAATATTTATATTTTTAAAATTTTGTCCAATTAATTTTTCTAATTGTTTAATTTTTAAACTTTTCCAAACAATTTTATAAATTTAAAATTATATAAATTATAATTTTAAATTTTTTTAACCATAATATCCCTCTAATAGTTAGAAAAATATAGAAATATAGTGATATATATATATATATATATATATATATATATATATATATATATATATATATATATATATATATATATATATATATATAGTATGGCTTATATACTTTCAAAAGTGCAAGCTCGATTATACTTGTAAATTTTTTACCATTAAATTTGCATTGAGATTTGTGCTATTGTAAAGTCAACTAAAGAAAGAGAAAGGAAAAGTACAATAACATGGATCTCAATACAAATTCAATGGTAACAAATCATAAGCATAGTTGGCCTTGTGCTTTTGAAAGTATATAGTCCGGCTACTATACTTCTACAAACACAAAACAATTGGTATTTGTAAGTTTTTTACCATTAGATCTACCTCATTGACTAATTTCAACTCTTAAATTATTCTATTTCACCAACCACTCACTTAACCAAAAGATCCGCTATCATTCTAACCACATATCCTTTCATCCAATGGCTAAAACCAATAAGCACCAATTGCTTAGTACTTTTAAAACTATAGGAGCTCATCTCTCTCTCTCTCTCTCTCTCTCTCTCTCTATAATAATAATAATAATAATAATAATTTAAAATTTTAAAATTACTGGGCCATAAGAGCCCATGTCTTTAGGCCACAAGGGCCATGCAGGGTCACAAATCCAAAAAAGTTTACATGACACGGCACAATCCGAATTTGGAGCTGGGTCGAGCTAGACCGGGATCGAGCCCATTTCGGCTTTAATAAATGTGGGTCATACCGGCCCAACATGGTCTACATTACAAAAAAAAAAAAGAAAAAAGAAAAAAAAAATGTTGAAATTACAAAGAAAAATGCTAACCTTTTGAAATTTCAAATATAAAAAAATAAAGGTAATAATAATTCAGGAACAAGTAGGATTAAGAAAAATATTAGGATTTTATTCCCCTCCTTGTTTCCAAACAAAAAAAAAAAAATTCTAGTTCCCGTCTTATTCTAAAATAATGAGGGTGGAATTATTGTTTATACTTCTACAAATTTAATAATAAAATATTATTAATTAATATATTATATAGTAATTTATTTACTAATTAACTAGATAAATAATTATCTAATTAATTTATTACTATAATAAATATTTAATTAACTATTTGAGCAATTAATTTATTATTTATAATTATTTAGCTAATTAAAAATTAATTATTGTGTGTTTATACCATAACTAATATTTATATTGATTAACTAATTAGTATTTTGACTAATTTAATTATTTGCTTAACTAATTATCTAACTAATAAATAATTAACTAATTTATTTATTACTTGTGGTTAATTAATTTATTAAATAATTAATCCATATTAATTAATTTATTAATTAAAATTTATGATTATCTAGCATTATTAATAATGTATTTATTTATTTATTAAATTAAATTATTATTTTAAAACTATAATTATTTTTATTTTCACTATTTTAATCTAGCAATTTGAATATTATTTTTTTATTCTTGAAAATAATATAAATTTTATTATAACATAAAATTAATCTTAAACTAATTTATTCTAAAAATTATACATATAATAAAAAATAATTAAAATTAATTTATTTTCGAATCAAACGGTGTCTCGGTGACTATGTTCTAATCTTCTGGAAATTGTGAAGCTGCTGAGCTAAGCCGTGATGTCATCTTTAGTTTGACTAAGTAATAGTCAATTTAGGCACAGAATGAATAAGAAATTATTGCATGCATCCAGTGCACTGTACACTACTTATACTTAGAGGCCCGTCTGGTTCCAAAATAAATTTAAGAGATATAAATTTTTTTATATTTGGAATAGCTTGTTATTCCGGGATAATAAAGTATAAAAGTTAAATTGCGTTTAGTTAAAAAGTTGGTATTCTCTGAAATAGTTAAAATTGTGTTTGGTTAAAATTATGGAATAGTAGAGAATAGTGAAAAAAAAAGATAGAATTTTTATAAAAATACCAACTTTGTCCTTAGTTTTTTTTATAGAAAAATTAATTTAATTATTATATTAAATTTGAAGCAATTTAATTATAAATAATAAATTATATCTTACGTTAAAAAAAATAATATTTTTATTTTATATTATATTTTAAGAATATAAATAATAAATTATATTTTATATTATATTTTATATTATATTTTTTATATTTTATATTATAATTTGTATTTTATATTATACTTTATAATTTATATTTTATATTTTATATTATAATTTAATTATAAATAATAAATTATAATTTTGCTCATTCACTGTCCCAGGGATAAAATCCTATTCCATGGGGGGAGGAATAAAGTTTAACGGGTATAAAAAAAAATTTATCTCATGCCATTTTGTAACACTGTTTGGAAGGAATTGAGAGATATAGAGGACTATTCCTCCTTTATCCTCCAACCAAACGGAGCCAAAATCTCCTTATAAAGTTCTCAAATTCAGATATTTAACTTTCTGAAAGATCAATCGTTTTTAGTGCACGTGGTAAAGAATTTAATAATTAATATTCGAGATTTGAGTTCGAAACTTAGTTGCTTTATATTTCCAGCTAAATTTATTTTAAAAATAAACGAAACGGATAACATTCTATCATTTTTAATTTTTTTAAAAAATATCAAGATTGATGGAAAAGTATCAACCGGATAAAATTAATGACCAAAATAATAATAATAAAAATATATAATTTAGAATTAAATTAAATATAATAATTTTATATATATTATAATCCAATAATATATTATTATATTAAATTAATTATAATAATATAAAATTAATAGTAATCAGGTTCAGAATAATTAGTAATTCTGCATCATACAAACCAAAGACACAATAAAAATTAGGCAATCAACTGGTCTTAACGTAAATAATAAAAAATTTGATGACATAAATTTAAAATCTAATTACTTTATATTTTTAGTTAAATTTATTTTAAAAATAAATAAAACGTATAGTATATTATTTTTTTTTTTTTTTAAAAAAAAAAATTAGGGTAAAATGAGTCGCCACAATAAATACCCGTCACTCCGGCTCGAAGAAAACATCGCAACCAGTATCTCTCTCTCTCTCTCTCTTAGTTAAAAAAAATGGCGGGGGCTGAGTGCTGTCAGAACCCGCCGGAGCTGAACGCGGCGTCCGGGCAGGGCAGCGTCGTGGAAGACTTGGGTGGCCTCAAGGCCTACACCGTCGGCTCGCCCGACTCCCCACGCGCCATCCTTCTCGTTTCCGACGTCTTCGGTAATACATCACCATCATCAGTTGTAGGGTCATTTTAAAAAAAATCCCTCATCAGTCCTACTCTGCTTTATTACTAGTTGCTTTATTACTAGTTACTAGATATTTATTACTAGATAATAATTTATGACTATATGCAACTTTTATGACTATCCGTAAATTTTATGCTTCGTTTGATAACGGGATAAGACACAACTAGTTATTATAGAGATAAGTACAAAGTACAGAACTATTATAAAAAAGTATTTGGTATGGATTAAAAAATAAGAAATTTTATATTTGGTATGATAATGAGGAATAAGAAGAATAAAAAATATTAGTTATTTTAAATAACCTTTTTGCTCTTAAGCTTTATTATGTAATAATGAGGTGAGGATGGTGCTTCAGGAGATGTGGAAGGATATTTAAGAAAAAAAAAAAAAAAGTAAGAGAGTGGCCGGAAAGAGTGAGAACAGTAGTTCCTACTTATTTTAGTTGTACCGGAACAAAATATTCCCGTAATTCCTGATGTGTTTGGGGGATAAAGGGATATCCTCCTTATCCCCAAATAATTCTAATACCAAATTCCCGTAATTCCTGATGTGTTTGGGGGATAAAAAAATATCCTCCTTATCCCCAAATAATTCTAATACCAAACGTGCCTTAAGCTGATTTATTTTTTATTGAGAAAATTTAGGATTTTTCTAAAATTCTTAGTTAATTTTTTGAGAAAATTTAGGATTTTTCTAAAATTTTTAGTTAATTTTTTTTAAAAATAAAACTAGATTAATTAACGATTAATAATTATCAAATTTATAGCAGAACACCAACCGTATCTAGCAGGATTGGCCGAAGACTTGATAGTTAGTAGGAAAAGTCTAAAAAATAAACGAAGTGGTTAGCTTGCTATTTTTTTCTAAAAATAAAAAAATATATATAACCTAACTAAATATAAAAATGAATGCTACCTTGGTGGTTGATATTCGAGATCCGAGTTCGAATTCTAGTTGTTTCACATTTTCAGCTAAATTTATTTTAAAAAATAAACGAAACGGATAGCATGCTATTTTTCTCTTAAAAAAAATAATAATAAATAAAATACAAAAAATTATAAGTTAAATGCATTCTCAATAAAAAAAAATAAAAGTTGGAAGGCCTATTTTAAAATTCCCTATAGGAAAGGAGTTTCCATAAATTTTCACCTAATTATTATTATTATTATTATTATTATTAAATTTATGTAAAAATGTTTATTGCTGACCTAAACTTTGGCTTATTTGAAAATTTTAATTTCAATCTTTCAAATAGTTTGACTTTTCTTCTTAAAAGTAATTGACTGCACCTAGTGCATCCATATATTTGTACATTATACCTTAAATGATTTTCATATTGTTAATTCAATTGCTTAATTTTTAAGTAAACTACAACTCGTTGGATGGTAGAGATTAAACAATCTGATGAAATGTGAATGTTGGAGACGAGAGAAATTTATATTATAGAGAGGTATTGCCATAAACTAAATAAAAAGGATAAATAATTACGGTAGCAGAGTTCACTAATTAATTATCCTCGGCCCCTACTCCGCAGTAGGTGTGTCAACGAGCCAAACACGAGCTGATTCGTTTAAATATCAAGCTAAAAAATTTAGTTCGTATTTAATTCGTTTAACACGGGCTAACTCGTTTAAATATCGAGCTAAAAAATTTGGTTCATGTTCAACTCATTTAACACGAGCTGGCTCATGAACAACAAGTTAGATTTTCATTTTCACTATTAGATGTAAAATTGAAAAAAAATTTAAAAATTAAAATCTTAATCTAATAATTAAAATTCACAAAAAATTTATTTTTTTATATTAGGTTTGCCTAAAATCTAAATAATAAAATTTACAGTAACATTTCTCATATATATATATATATATATATATATATATATATATATATATATATATATATATATAAAAAGTTCGGCTCATATACTTTTGAAAGTACTAAAGTATTGATACTATAATATTTTTAATTGTTAAATTAATTTTAATAGTTTTTTGGATCATACATAATGATTCACATATAATCATTATTATTGATTTTTGATCTAATGACCAAAAAGTTAGTTCCAAGAATTAAATTTTTTCTAATATTTTTAAAAATATTCTAGCTCAGCATAGATAAATGAGTCTTTTTTATAATTAGATATCTTTATAACGGAGTTGAATTTTATAGTTAAGTTGAAATAAAAATTAAATTATATATATATATATATAAGTAGAGTTTATATACTTTTTAAAGCACAAGTTCAATCATGCTTGTGAATTTTTTACCTTTTGATATGTATTGAGATTTGTGCTATTGTAAAGTCAACTGAAAAGAGAGAAAGAGAAAGTACAATTGCACAAATCTCAATACAAATTCAATAGTAAAAAGTTCACAAGTATGGTTGGGCTTGTGCTTTTAAAAATATATAAGCTCTACTATATATATATATATATATATATATATATATATATATATAGATTCCGACTACTATACTCTTATGAGTACGATCGACTTTGTACTCATAAGTTGTTTTCGATGATAGAGTTTCCGAATCGATGATCCATAACGTTAAATATGATTTAGAGCATTTGAAACTTCTAAAAACTAAATTTCATAATTTTTCATCATCGTTTACCCTACGATCAAAAGATCTCAAAATTGACAATTTTTAACGGCCGGTATAAGATGCTCACTAGTTTAACGGTGTAAAAGAATCGGAATAGATTGAAATTTTGATAGAAAATTTTATTCACTATTTAGATAGAGATCTATTACTCCGATCTTCAATTGAAGAATCCGATCCTCTATTTTTAGGAAGTCATTCGATTTTGACCGTTCATTTTATACTCACTTGATGGACTTTATTATAATTTCAAAAAATTACAAAATTTATTTTCTAGAAGTTTAAAATATTTTAGATCACATTTAATGGTATGGATCGTCGATTTGCAAGCTCCATCATCGAAAACAACTTATGAGTACGAAGGGGTCTATACTTATAAGAGTATAGTAGCCCTACTCTCTCTCTCTCTCTCTCTCTCTCTCTCTCTCTATATATATATATATATATATATATATATATATATATATATATATATATATATATATATATATATATATATATATATATATATATATATATTCGAGCTGTTATCGAGCCGAACACGAGTGAGCTAACCCCATCCCGTGTTCGGCTTGTTTATTACACGGGCTGAAAAATTCGGCTCGTGTTCGGCTCGTTTATTAAACGAGCGATTCAATTTTGAGCTCATTTCGAGCCGAACACAAGTTGGTTCGCGAACAGCGAGCTGGATTGCAATTCCACAAGTCTACAGCAGAGCCTATATATAGGCTTCAACATAAAGCAAAAATCCTAATAACTATCGCTCAACAAGATCTGAACTTATCTCTAATGGCTAACCCACTTATACTAAGAGATAAATTTAACGAAAATAAATTTAAATTACTAATACGGTTAAATCTAAACTTATCAAAAATATTGGTTACTTATCAACATTCTCTCTTTACCTAATTTTTTGGGTTCCGAGTGTAAGATATTATCGGTGGAAAAATAATTTTGCACTTTAAAATTTTTCGGAAATCAAATACATATCATATATGAAAATCGAAAACCAAGAAATCAATTCAGTGCCGGCAGAATATGTCACTCCCCGGGTTTTGAAAAGCGATCTAATTTTAGAGTCTGAAACATAACCCCAGGATGTGAATCAGATCCGCCACGCGCATAGGAGATTCCCGATCCAAACGGACGGAGTCTCCTCTATACACGCTCGGCTAGGCATGTATAAATAACAACATTTGCATTCAGAATTTATCTACTAACAATTTAAAACTTAAACATTTAAACCTCTAATAATCTAAACATAATCCATCACATGTATAATATCCAGATAACTATGAAGCTTCACAAATGAAATCATAATCAAAGTGTAAATGAACTGAAAGTAAATCTAGATAAACAGATATCTCGGGACGGTACTATCACAGAATCCTCACATTATCGCCCCAACGCTCACCACCCGACTGACCTGAAAAATGGTCACCCAAGGGTGTGAAACACAACTGAATGTATCTCAGTAGGTACAACGAGCCAGAGACGAGCAAGTCATACCTACTGGATACTATAATCGAAAGGCAGTAAGCATGAATAGAAGCAATACGAGAGCGGGTATG
Source organism: Tillandsia leiboldiana (assembly GCA_029204045.2). Taxonomy (NCBI): domain Eukaryota; kingdom Viridiplantae; phylum Streptophyta; class Magnoliopsida; order Poales; family Bromeliaceae; genus Tillandsia; species Tillandsia leiboldiana. Next base: position 2,254,117 of record CM055081.1, on the reverse strand, counting down.
AAAATAGATATATGAACTGATATGAAAATGATAACTATATATCTGATATAAAAGCAATAGTAACTGAAGCATGCATCAATAGCTCAATAATCAAGTAAACCCAATCATATGCCACTGTTGGTCGTAAGGACCTCAGGCTAGTGCCGAACCAAGTCTGACATGTACTCCATACCTGCTGACTATCGAAGTGGCTTAATATCGCCCGATTTGCTGACTATAAAAAGGGCTCGATAATGCCCGGTCCCACAGGTGCAGTCATGTAAAATGGGCTCACGGGTCGAATAGACCACTCTACCGATAAAGAACACCAAAACGAGGGTCAGTCCGCTGGCGTACGTGAAATGTATAGCTAGTGCATGGCGATCTCAATGCGGATGCTCAAACTCTCAGTCAGGAAATCGAAAATGCGGCAAAAAGCCGAGAACTCCCAAACGGGATCCAAAAGTCAATCACAGTGCCATAATGCCATAATCAAACAATATCCTCCTACTCTAGCATGTATAGTGATCAAAGATGAAGACAAGTATAAAAGTAGCAGTAGGAGATATCAACAAGCAGTAACTAAGAGTGTCTACTAACACTGAATAATCATGGCATATAGAAAAATAGAGGTCTATCATCGAGCGAAAAATAAGAACTACAGAAGGGCTAGCAAGATAACCAAAGGGTTCACTCAACCACGGTACCCAAAAGGTTACACTATGCCAATGCCGGGATAGGAGTACCCACCTCAACCTAGGCGGTCCTGAAATCCACTGCTCAACTGGCGGGAAGGCTCCTGAGTGCTCGGGCCTGAATCATAACCAACTATCAATAAATAACTCACTCATACCCCAACCACTGACTCACAGTGTATCAATTGATTAAACCGCTGACTTAGGTTCAAACCCGGGATTCGCTGGAATTTTCGATAATCCGTCGATCGACCAACTTTGGCCCGACTAGTGCCTACGGGCTTCCGAATTTAATGAAACTTGACGTGCTGCCCCAGAACGCTTTACTTAAGCCGTCCGGGCAGTAACAATCCACTGAGCATAACCCTAAGTCCAAATGGTGCCATCAACACCGAAGTTTATTTTCGGAGATACCATTTTTGGTTCCAGAAGTCACCAACACAAACTAAAGTCATTGGGCCAGCCAGGACAGTACCAAGAATAGCCAGGGACACCTAGTATTCACAATTGGTCTCCCGATTTCCTCGAATTGCGCGATTTGTGCCAAAACGACAATAAACCGGTAATTTTGCCGATTTACGATTCGTAATTCGATTCTCGCTCAACGAAGGGCTTTGGACCCCGAACGGAAAGTTCAGAGATCACGAATGCGCTACCTAAGACATCCCATGATGTTATAAATGCATCTAGACCCCTAGGTTAGCGAGAAATTGCATAATAACACTAAATTGCATATGTTTTGGCTTGCTAGAATTAATCAGGAGCTTTCGGATAAATCCGAGGGTTCTAACGTAAAGACCTCAACTTAACATAACCTGTGCTCGTTGTCTGAAAGTGACACGAAGCCTGAGGACAACTAGGGTTCAACATTTAAGCATGCTGCATAGGCCAAGTTGCTATTTACATAAAACTACTCGACCAAACTCAGAAGTAAGATGAGCACCATGCTCAGGTGGTTGAGGGGGTTCAGGGGCTCACCATTGGGTGGTTGGAATGCTTACGGAACAGTGGTAGAGACAAGGTGGTCCAAGATACATTTAACCTAGAGCTTGGTTGATTAAGCAAGCAGCATCTGGAGTTATTATGGCCAACTAGGCCAAGCATCATGTACAGGGGCTCGAGGGCACTGCCAGGAGTGCACTGAAGTCCGGCGCCGGCGTGTGGTGGCGGCGGTTGGCTGGAGAAAGCCCATGCGGCCATTAGAGTGCAGCAAGTTCGGGAAGGCATAAACCAAAGGGTTACAGTCTCGGGTTAGGGTACCTACAGGGTTGTCTTGACAAGAGGGAACCAACCATGAGGATGGCCGGCGGCTGGGAGCGGCGGCGATGGCGTGCGGCCATGCTTGGCCAAAACACAACAACCCGAAACTAGGGTTTCATGCAGCAGCCTCTACACTTAACCATTCACCATGAAACTTCATGGGGGGTCTTCAGAGGACCAGAAGAATATGCCCAGCATCTTAGATCTGGCCCCAAGCCATTGGATGTGGCGTATGGCAGCGGCGACGCGATTTAGGGTTTCGACGGGTCTATTGTTCCCATCAGCAACCCGGCGCATCCCTGGCGTCAGGACTTTGTAGGGAGAGTCCCAGAGAGGTGCAAGAAAGGATGGAAGTGTCCGAGAAGCAAGAAAAAACCAAACGAAGACAACTCACCTTGGTCAGATTTGAGGAAGAAGATAATGGCCAAAGACTTTTTTCTGGCGTCGTGCGGCGGAGTCTGTTGACCGGGCTTTTCGAGTTTGGTCTCTTGGTGAAGAAGGAAGCCGTAGAGAGACCCAGGTACAATGCTATGGAGTTTGGAGCCTTCTCCTACTCCACAACCTAAGATCTAGGAACTTCCTTGCCCAAAATTACTGTTTCGGCGAGAGGAGGCGGCTACCAGCGGTGCAATTACTCTGGGAAGACAAAGGAGGGAGAGGAGAAGTCGTGGGTGGCTGCGGTTTCAAGAGGGATGCGGCTAGGGTTTGCTAATGGAACCCTAGTTGCATTCTTATACCACTTGCTACAAAATGCTAAGTAATCCCTCTACAATGCACTCTTTGAGCTGCATCCTTTACTGTAGATCCAAATCACATAGAGGTCCCCCCCATTTAAATTTGAAATGATTTGGTGTATAAAATACTAAGCCTTTTAAGAAAATACCCTTTAATTTACTGTATTTCCCGCTTTTTGAGGTTTTCGAGTCGTCAAACAGAAAAACGGACGACGTCACGACGATCGGCTCGACGAGACCTATCAAGTAGCGATTTTGGTTCGTCGCATTTGAGCTTCATTAGATCACTCAAACCATGAATACAGTGAATCCTATTGTTTTGCACGCTTTTCGATGACTTAGGTTCGTCAGACATAATTTCGGGCCGTGCCATTGCGCTCAGATCGACGACACCGTTCAAATCGTGTATTTACATCGTCGTGTTTGGATCCGGATAGGTCAAGTTAGGCAACTTTCCAAAAAAAAGCCCAAAATTTACAAGATACTATTCATAACTTAAGTCATAACTCATATATATATATATATATATAGAATTTTAAATTTTTATTAAAATTTAAACTCGAAATTCACAAGTATTACAGGTGCGTTTAAAGAGAGAAGTCTTCTAGATTTATAGAAGTCGAGAGAAGAGTGAGAGAGATTCAGGATGAGGGCTCGGATTGAAGCTCTATTGCAGAAGAGGAGTCGGTGTAATTCTTCTCTTGGTTAATGAATCTTATTTCACCTGCTTATTTTTCTGTTTTGATTTTTTTCTCTATGTGGTTGTGTTGGTTTAATTTTTGTTGAGGAGACGGGTTTATGGTAAAAAATCCGATTTGATGTTTTCGCTGCGCAATCCCAACACTAGGCGGTGCCGGTGTGGATTACGGTACCGGAGCGAGTTGCAGATTCACAGAATCTGGTATTGATGTGAGTACCAGATTTCCCAACAAAAGTTCAGGAACTAGTGATGCAATTTAACATTTAGAATAAAATTGATGAATCTATTTCTAAATAGTTTATAGTTGTGGTGCTCTGAGTATATTTTTACCAGATGGGAATAGATTTAGGGCCAATTTTCTATATTTTTTTTCATTATTTTTGATAATATTGTACTCAACGCTGCTAGTGAAAATCATTTTTCTTCTTGAATCCTTTGATTAGTTCTTATTATAATTATCATACTACTAGTCAACTAGCTTCTAGAGTAATGCTTTTTTATTGTTTTTGCAGGATATGAAGCACCAAACTTGAGGTTAGTTGAGCTATTCTATATTTTTCTTGAACCACTTTTTCACCATCTCTCTCTCTTTCTCTCTCATATTTTTTATGATCCAATAATTAAACATTATTTTATATTCTTTAACAGAATCCTAGGTGTCACTAATAACACCACTTAAATACTAGAAGAGACACAAAAGAAGACAAGTAGCTATTAAATATTTATCTGGAATCCTTGTCACACTACAACTATTATGTTTAGCATTTTTCTTTAATTCTGCAGATGGATGCCATGTCATATCAATTTCATTCTGAAATATTCATTTTCCTGTAATTACATTCAGAAATGTTCTGCATTGAGATTTTATTTAAGGTCTATAAACTTTTAAAATGCCACTAGTCGAAGCTAATTTGCCAATTGCCATGCTATTTTTAAAGGAAGTTAGCAGACAAGGTGGCTGCAGCTGGATTCTTTGTCGTAGTTTCTGATTTTCTTCATGGAGATATATATGTACGTCCGCGGCCTGTAACAGAATGGTTGCAAAATCATGGACCGGTATGCCCTAATTGCTTGTTCCATTTTGCTCTAGTGTTTACTTGAGATTTTTTAGAAATTTCTTGTTTGACATACTTTGCTAAGAATAAGCTGACAAATTGTTTTTAAAATTTGATATCATACTTTTGTATTTCTTGACAGCTATTTATCTTTTTTTACTCCTTTTAAATCTCTTTTTTCTACAATAAGCAGCCAAATTTGCAAATGTTAGCTTAATATTACCATGCCTCATGATCCAATTTTTACTCCCAAATAAAAAAATACTCAAATTTTGACATTTATATATACGTCTATTTCTTCTGCTATCCACTAGTTGTTCATATTTCCGAAGCTTTTCTTTAAGAATAGCAGCTTTTCGATTCTCGCAACATTTGCCTTCTTCAAACTTTCCTCCTGAGTAGCAATAGCACCTTTCTTTTCTAAAGTAATTTTGTGTTCCACTAACGTGTCGCTTGTTTCTCACGGAGTTCTCTCTTTATGCTGGTCTAAGCTTCCAATCATTACTCACTTTTTGACTCTCCACCATAAATTACTTGTAGGATAAAGGATTTGAAGATGCAAAAGGGGTAATTGAAGCGCTGAAAAATAAAGGCATATCTTCAATAGGAGCTGCTGGCTTTTGTTGGGGTGGTATGTTTCATATTCTCTCCAGCACATATTATGTTTCTGAGGGTTAAAGATATCTATTCGTCCTAGAATAGACTAGAGCTATAAAACTATTTTCGAAGTTCCTAAGACAATCATTTTGGTGTTCCCAGCCAAGGTTGTTGTACAACTAGCAAAGTCTGACTACATCAAAGCGGCTATCATTTTACATCCAGCACTCACCACAGTTGAAGATATCAAAGGTGTGCTTTTTGTTTGACTGTACATTTCTTTCTTATTAATTGGATTCGTAATGCAACCAATGCCTGAGTTACTCTCTTGGCTATGGTAACTCATGGCTATGGTTGAGTGTGCAACTATTCCAACTTGCAACATGACATCTACATATATATTGATTCTAATATATTTGTAGCTGCAGATATGCACATAGGTGTGTTATTCATGTAAACATCAGCACAATGTGCTCTTGCGAATTTTGCACTGTAAGGGTTGATGCCACTTCAATCTCTTTAACTCTTGTACTAAGAGTTGACTTTCACTTATGGCCTATCGGTGTCATTGTAGGGCTGCACTTGAGCACTTGCGACCTTTCGACGTCAATACATATTCTTAGTGATCAATCATTGTTGTTGGACATGAATCTACAGAGTAATTGTATTCAATTACAATGAAACAATAAGAAAATTCTAAACAGAACATAAGGGATTCCACTACTTTGAAGAGCATATCAACTAGTTTTTTCTTTCCTATCGAAGAGTGGACATTTAACTAGCCTATTTCTCTCTTCAGCACGAAAAACACTATAGGTCTTTGTCTGAAGAGATAGATATCCTATAACGCAGTTCATGTTGGATTTTAATTGGGTTTTATAGTGATTTCAAACTTGTTTTGGCCTTTGGGTTTTTCTGGGCGGCCCAATATTCATGGGCTTTGCCTAGGAGCCCAAACCCATTCCTCTCTACATGTGATGTTTTGTGCCACATCGGGAACTCGTCACATGTAGAAGGGATTTATATACTCTTTCATTTTGGCATGTGTTGGTTAAGAGAAAGTGAGAGCAAGGCTTCTCCTTAAACACACACGCAAGCACGAGCACGAGTCGGGTCGGGCGGGCGGCGGCGCGCGTGATCTTGACTCTGTTCTTTTTTATTTTATTCTTTTCTTTTTGCTTGCCTTAACACCTACATTGGAAAGTATCATCTCGGGCAAGGATTTAAGTGCCGTGGCACGGGGTCGTGCCGAAAACTTGCCGGCACGGTCCGTGCTGAGCCGTGCCAATGAATGCCGGTCACAAAAAATACATGTGTGCCGACACATAATGGCATGAAATATTTATTTTCTGTAGCAACAAAATTTTCTAATTGCTTATTACTTAGTAATTTAAAGAAAAAAAGATTTTGAACTGTGCCATCGGCACGGGGGTTGTATCGTGCCGGTATCTTATTGGCACGATACGGCACGGTGGATACGGCCCGTGCCGATGGATACTTAAATCCTTGATCTCGGGTTACCCAAGAGCCTTCTTTGGGAAGTGGCTTGTGGGCTGTCCAAGGAAGCTACCCGTTGGACCTTGTCCATTGGTGGGTTAATGGGCCCTCTCTTTGGGCTATATATATATAGAGCAAGAGGAGTTGGTTAATGGACAAGCTACAGTATTCTCTCCTCTGTTTTACAGTGCTATACTACACTGAGGGTTACTTTTTACTATTTCGATCTTTTACTTTTGTTGGATTTCTGAAAACCGTTGGGTTCGCTACGTACCATCCCGGACTCGTGCCGACGAGGTGGACCGTGGTCGTTGTATCGCTAGGGCTGATTGCCGGAGCCTCGCACGTGGAGGGGCAATCTCGCTTCTAGGACAGTGCTAACGCACTCCTCGACATTCACAGGCCTCATCTAATCTTTGCTATATTTTTATTAACGGTATAATAGGAATTGCATGATAGTATTTTCGGATTTAAATTATTTGACTAAAAGAATTAATGTGAAAAGATTTTCCAACAGTTCACGACCGTACAAAAGACTATCCACAACACAAATCATTATAGGCTGACCTTCCAAGTCATTAACATAAGAGTCATCTTATTTTACACAGTCACCTCTCATTTGGGTGAGCAATTGAGCTGACTTCCTCACAATTACTACATCAGCTTAATTTTCTCTTTGAAGTACTGAAGCCTTTATTTTAAGCATCTAACCAGCAATGCCTCTACATCTCCACTTTTTGTATTCTCATATTGTCGAGCCTTTGAAACACATGCCACCTTTTCATTTTTAAGGATGTTGCCTTTGAGAATTTGAGGGTTCTTATCTAAAGTACCTTTGGCCTGTAGTTCAATCCACCTAAGGTGATAAGGTGTTTTTTCTGCCTTGTAACATGTTTGCATTGTTAACAAGAGCAATGACTATTTCAAGACTTTGGAGACTACAGGGGCTCTTCTGTGAAAATTTGAAAGAGGGCTCTTTTATCAAAAATTCGACAGCATCTTGTGAGTCTTGTCGGATCGTTGGCGCTAACCATTAATCCCAAAAGCTCGAACTATTAGAAATACGCAACCAATTCATTTAAAGCGTACAGACACAACGCCCATGGGTCTCGACCGGACTCAACCCACCTGGACGTTGGGTCTATTGTTGGGCCTCTTGCAGTTAGGTCTATTGTGGACCGCAGCCCCACTCAACTTATTGGGCTCACCCAACTCAACTTATTAGTCTCCTGGGCCTATTGTCACGAGGCAGGAAGTTGGACCTATTTAACCCATAAATAAATAGCCAACAAGTCTATCATGCGTTCTGTGAAAATTCTCTATCTTATTTGAAGAACAAATATATACCACTTATCTAATCAATGAAGATCAAATCAATTTTTTTTTTTTTTTTTAAGTTAGATCTATAATCAAACTAGCTCATGTATTGAACAACCAAAATGCATGTTTTTTAGAGTAGAAAGTATGACTTTGTTGGAAATGTGACTTAGGTGTTCTGGATGCATAGATTTTCTAATGTGAAGTGGTAATTGAAATTGTAATTACTTTTCAGAGGTTAAATGCCCCATTTCCATACTTGGAGCTGAGGTTGACCATGTCTCTCCGCCTGAACTGCTGAAACAATTTGAGGAGATTCTCTCTGCCAAATCTGAGGTAAGCGACATGTTAAAAACTTAAAACCATGATCTGGGTGATGAAAAATATATGGTATAAAATAAAATCGAATAAATATCAATATTCAGGATCATAAATAAAACTGTAAAATAACTTACAAAGCGTCATCGAGAAGAAATTTTTGATTAAACAGCGGAAGTAAAAAATTCGGGTGCAATACTAAACAGTACCGACCGAACTAGGTAATCTGGTTTTACCTCCTTTCTCAGGAAGAGCGTATGGTGTGGATTTAATGAATAATCTTACTAGAATGCACTTGAGTAAGTGGTAGGACTAGTACCCCTTTATATAGATTTCAGATCGACTTATCATCAAAGTCTGATTAGGATTGTATTTAATTTAAATGGATGGGAAAGGAATAAGATATACCATATCAAGTAATTCTATATCTTTTAGGATTGACCTTATCTATAATAAATCCAAATTTAAATATAATTAATTATGCCGCATATATAGAAATCCTAACACTGGGAACTTCTGGTATTTTTTCTGCATGTTGCTGCTTCTGTTTGCTCTCAGTTCTGTGTTTACTGTTTACATCAACTGTGCTCTCTACATAAAGAAGAAGAAATTGAAAATATTGTATTATAATTTTTTTTGTAAAAGAAGTAAGAGCCAGCAAACAAACCCACTATAACAAAATTTCTACAAAAAGTGCATTCGAATGCGCTTTAATTCTCAAATAGCTTAAGAAGAGAATCATAAACAATGCCACATAAGTCGTATGAAAATCTACTTTTTAATTTTACCCTACCATATCATGATTATGTACTTTTGGATGTTTACTATAATATAATGACAATTAATTTATTTTTGAAATGATCATGTGCATGCCTTGATATCTACAACTATGAATTGCCATGCTATTTGTGCTTAAGCCTACACTGGTCGGCTTGTAACACGCCTAAACAGTATCAGCAGGATGGCCAAAATCCTTTACTTTCAAAATCAATATGCTGGAATTCAAACTCTTTTTTTTTTTTTTTCTTTCATTCATACAATTGATGGACTGTGGATTTGATTTGAGAAAATTCGAAGGAATTACCTGTAATCTGGGTAGATCTTCTTTCATGCATTTGCATTTGTAATTTTATGAAAATAAGATTTTTTTTTTTTTGGCAATTTTTCTTTTTCTGAACCTGTAACCTTCAAAATTATTACATCCTAGCCAATTTCATGAAGATTGTCAACTTCATGACCAATTACAATATTTCAGTGCAGAATATATATATATATATATATATATAAACAAATTTGTAATTTGGAGTAGATTTTTGAAGAGAAAAAATTGGAAAAAAATCTTGTGCCGAGGTACTCTTGGATTTACTATAGATAAGGTCAATCCTAAAAAATATAGAATTACTTGATATGGTATATCTTATTTCTTTTTCATCTATTTAAACTTTGATGGGAAGTCGATCTGGAATCTATATAAATGGGTACTGGTCCTGCCACCTACTCATGTGCATTCTGATAAAATTATCCATTAAATTCACACCATACGGAAGAGTGCCTGAGAAAGGAGGAGAAACCAGATTATCTAGTTCGGTCGGTACTGTTTAGTATTGCAACCGAATTTTTTGCTTCCGCTGTTTAATCAAGAATTTCTTTTCGATGACGCTCTGTAAGTTATTTTACAGTTTTATTTATGATCCTGAATATTGATATGTATTCGATTTTATTTTACACCATGGCATGGCTACTATTGCTTGAAAAACTTGGTGGATGAACTTTGCCTGTACAATTTGTCCCCAGCACACATTATTCCTCCATGGCAAGAGACACATTATTGTAGTCACGATTCACCATGCATGCTTGATCTTTTCTGAATAATATTGTGAAGTATTTTATGAACTTCTGATTGGCCAAATTTTTCACCAGATCATTTTATGGTTCATGAGTTTGCAAGACATAGCAGGTCAAGCTGACATATCGAAACAAATATTTATATTTACCGAAGGATTAATTAGAAAATTACCCACAATTATGTTCTATGGTCATTTTTTACTATACCAAACTTAGCAGCAACTATTCTTTTCTTGAGCAGGTGAGTAGCTTCGTAAAGATCTTTCCTGGAACTGAGCATGGATGGACTGTGAGATACGATGTTAATGACGAGCCCGCTGTAAAGAAAGCGGAGGAAGCTCATGATGACATGCTAGGCTGGTTCGCTAAGCATGTTAACTAAGAAATAGCTCTAGTAAACATGATATCTTATCAAATGAGGTCTTGTGGTATGAGAATACTAATACTTGATCAAAGTTTCTAAGGCTACTAGTAAACATTTGTGATATTTATTGGAGCCAATGTCTTCTATGTAATGTGATACTAGAGCTACAGCATATTATAATTTTCTTCTGAGCACACCTCAATCCACACAGTACACGAGTACAGCGGAAACAGAATTTTTTGTAGATAAACTTAAACGAGAACTATCGTAGAAAACAAACACGAGAATAATTAAACAAATAAAACGAATAAGAAAATACAAGAACATAAGATTTACATGGTTCGATCAATAATGTGTCGACTTACGTCGGGTAAGACCATCTCAATATGTTCTTCGATTAATCTACGACACAAAAGTATAAGGAGTAAAATTAGATTACAAAAAACTCTCTTACGGAGATTCTTCACGTTTTTCTTTTTAATTAGAATTTTTTAATGAAGTACTAAAAAATTAAAAGATGAATCACAAGAGTTAATATAACTTTAAAAATCTAATTCTAATAAGAAACGATCTCCACCGGCCATCCCAATCGTCGATATCCTTTAAAATTTTTTTTTTAAGATATTTCTAAATTATTTCTAATATTAAGAAATAAGATTGAATAAGATTAGAATCACATCCATATCGATTCAAAATATAATTTTACATAATCCGACATAATTTTACATAATCCAATAACTTCTTGTCTCTATATACCTGAAGGCTTTACTGTGATGCTTTAAATCTTCATTGTAATTGCTTTTGTGAAGAGTTAAACTATGAAAATAAAAGAACCAGGCATATATAGACTTAAAAATAGTTGGTCAAACTGCAAGTGGGAAAAGATTTCCACCTTGTTTGGCTCCTCCAATTCCTACAGTTCTAAAGAATTGGAATTCTAGTTTTTTCCTAAAACCTTTATTTGGAAATAAAAAAAATTTAGTATCACGTCAAACTCGATGCCGAGAATATTAGATGCTTTAAAAGAGATAGAAAATGTTATGTGTAAAGCCACGATTATCGTTAGGTGTAAAGAACGATGTAGTAGTAGAAAAGGTTCTAGACCTAAGTAAAAAAATGGACAAAGGAAATTGACCATTCTAAGGGTTAAAATTTTGATTGCAAAAAAATAAAACAAAATAAAAAAAAAGTCTGCGAATAAAATGAAAAATTATGTAAAGATTGGGAGTGGGGACAGAGGAACGAAATGGCAACCTAAGAGGAGGAGGGGTCCCTAGCAAACAGAGATGGAGAGGGAGAGGGAGAGATGTTGAGAAAGATAGGAAGAGATTGGGTGAGAGAAAATCCTTGGGCTGTGGTGTCGGAGGATGCAGGGAAAGGAAATGGTGGCAGTTGTGGGTAGGGGTGTCAACGAACCGAACACGAACGAGCTGGGACCGGCTCGTGTTCGGCTCGTGTTCAGCACGTTTAATAAACGAGCCGAACACGAGCTGGCTCGTTTAAATATCGAGCTGAAAAATTCGGCTCGTGTTCGGCTCATTTATTAACGAGCTGAATACGAGCTGGCTCACAAACAATAAATTTGATTTTCATTCTTATTATTAGGTTTTGTAAAATTGAAAAAAAAAAAAAAAATTAATACCTCAAAATCTAAATAGTAATATATATATATATATATATATATATATATATATATATATATATATATATATATATATATATATATTCGAATCGTTATCGAGCTGAACACGAGCGAGCTGACCCCAGCTCGTGTTTGGCTTGTTTATTAAACGAGCTGAAAAATTTGGCTCGTGTTCGGCTCGTTTACTAAACGAGCGATTCGATCTCGAGCTCATTTCGAACCGAACACGAACTGACTCGCAAACATCGAGCTGGATTGCCACCCTAGTTGTGGGTGTGCAAGAGAAGAAACTTGGGTTTTCGATCCCTAAACACCCAACCTATATATATAAATCAAGGAATAATTGCGCATAAGCCCTCATTTTTCTTAATATTTTTAACTAAGCCTTTCACAGCTAGTGTGTCTCTCGCGTACGCACCTCCTCGAATTTCGCACGATTGGGCGTATAAAATGTCGCGTATTTTAAAAAAAAAACTCGTTGAAAATCTCTCATTTCCTTCTTTTCCGTGGTTTTCGTCGTCAAATTTAGAATCGGACTTCACCACGACATTCAGCTCGATGAAACTGATCAAGTAGCGATTTTACTTTGTCAAAATCGGATCTCTTTTTATCAGGTTAGTAGTTTCATCGCGAAAACCCTTCAAAATTCAAAATTTCAAATTAAAAATTTTTAAAAATTTTAAAAATTATATTTTTTTGAGTTTATATTTAATTATCACGGTTACTATAAAAAAAATAGTAAGATTTTATAAGAACATTTTATTCTGACAAAAAATATTTTGTTTGACCAAATAGTATAAATAACTTTCTCTATTCTTGCTTTATCTTTGAACCAAAATATTTAGATCCAATTAACTTAGATGTATCTGTCCATTTTAGGAGTGAGTATTGGGAGTTTTGTTTCCATTTTTATAGTTTTCTAAAAAAATAAAATCTAATCAAAAATTATAAAATAAAATTATTTTTTATATACTTTAAATTATTTTGAACTACTTGAAATAAAATAAAATTATAATTAATTTTATATTAAAAATTATAAATCTAAAATAATAATAATAATTAATTATCTAATTATTTGATTATTATTTAAAATTAAAGCATACATTTTTAAATTTATGACTAATATATATTAAATTACTAAAATTTTGATTTATTTTGTTTTAAACTTTTAAAAATGAACCGAATCGAATTATATATAAAACCAAATCAAATCGAATAAATTTCAATCGATTCGGTTTGGTCATTCAGTTTGAACCGAATTAAAAGATTTTTGGGTGACTAACTCCGCACAGTTTTTTAATTATAAAATTACTAAATTTAAATGGTGAATAATTTATTAGTTTTACCAAATTTATATATTTTTTAAATTCGAACTCCAAATAATGTATAATATTAAATAATAATAAAAAAATTATATTTTGAGAAAGTGATTAATAATTTACTGTTTTAAAAAGTTGTAAATCATTCACGTATAAGACTAATTTTATAAATAATTTTGTTTTAAAGTTTTTAGGTTGTAATGTTTTTTAAGCCTATTAATAAAAAAATAAATTCCCCCAGGGTCTAATTGCTAAAATTACCAGTTCAAGGGATGTTCGTACATTTTTCCATTTTTATTTTTTTTTGTTTCTTTTAATCCGAAAAAATTGTGTTCCGTTTCGTCGATTTCAAATCGCACTCCTTCGATCTCCTCTTCGGATTGGCTCCGAGGTATGAAACCCTAATCCAAACCCTAGAATCCATCGTTCCCTTTCTCCGATCTGATGCTAGATCGTTGCATTCTCGACCGATTTGCACTTTTTACTCGAGATTTTTCAAAATTGTTTCCCTTCGATTTGATTCGATTATGACTTCTCGCAAAATTCTTGCTCAAATTCATGAGATTTGAGGAAAATTCATGAATTTATCCTCAAATCTCATGATCTCGTGATCCGCTTAGGGTTTGATGATGCCTCCTTTTGCAGAAATGGCGTCGTTAAGGTTTTTTTAACCTTGTTTTTGTTTGTTCAATTGTTGCCGTGAATTGCTTTGTAATTGTGGGGATAATAATCTTATTGAGAAAAGGTAATAATTGTAAATAGAATCATTCTTAAATTTGAATGTGTTGTTTCTCTCGTATGCATATCTACTTGCATTGTAAATGTGGACAAACGAGGAAAAGCATAGCTTTTTGAGACATCCAAGTGAAATTGTTGGTGATGTGTTTGTTTATGTGTGACACTCCCGGAATTTAAAATAATCCTATATATAAAATGATATAATAGGACTAAATCTCTCAACCCGGCTATAGCATTTTGGATGGTAGCAAGATCTAAGAGATTATGAGAGTTAAGCATGCTAGAGCTAGAGTAATTCTAGGATGGGTGACCCCCTGGGAAGTGGGGCGTCACAGTTGGTATCAGAGCCAATCACCAGCCGGAAATGTGAGATGAGTCTCGGCTGAGCCAGGGTTATATAGCGGGTAGAGTGTGGCTCCCCGGCTAACGACCGTTGTAGGTGGAGTGCAGCTCCCTACAAGGTCGGCTAAGGCTAGCGAAACGAGTCTCACATCGTCTGGTACTAGTGAGTGTGCTTGAGTCTGACGTGGACGTCAGGGCTTAAAGAGGGGAGGAATGTGACACCTCCGGAATTTAAAATAGTCCTATATATAAAATGATATAATAGGACTAAGTCTCTCAACCCGGCTATAGCATTTTGGATGGTAGCAAGATCCAAGAGGTTATGAGAGTTAAGCGTGCTAGAGCTAGAGTAGTTCTAGGATGGGTGACCCCCTGGGAAGTGGGGCGTCACATTATGCCTTGTTTGGATTTCGGAGTAAGATGTTCATTGATAACTTAAGATTTGTTTGGTTCCTCAGAAAATCGTGAAAAAATAGTTTTCAGAAAAGAAAATTCGTGGAAAACACCCTTTCTATAGTTTTTGTTGTCCGGGAAAAAAAATCTAGAAAACGTAAAGCAGACTTTTCCATGAAATTTGGAAAAAAATTATCTAAAATAACTACTTTTTTTTGGAACCAAACTGACGGAAAATACTTTTCCGGCCAAAAAACTGTTTTTGGAATTTTTTTTTGGGGGGAACAAATACCTCCTTATTTGGTATTAATATTTTCTTGTATAATTAGAGGCTGGCAGTTTGATTTTTGCTCCTTCAAAGACCTTTACATTCATGATTTGATCGGATAGTATTTTTCACCGACGAGGTAATTTACTTTATTCCGAAACAATGACTTGATCACACTCAACTACCAAATAGTATATGCTTGTTGAATAAATTGAAGAGTTACACCAAATAAGATATTCATTTATCTAAATAGGGCCTTAGTTGTGATAATTGACAAGATTGATCTCACACAAAACTAATTATACCTAATAAGGGCTGATATCTCTATGAAATGCCAAAGCTATTGTCTTGGCATGCCGGTGGAAATTGGTTTTCGCCTGTCTTTCTGAACCGGTGTACATCTCTCGTTCATGACTGAAATTGAATGAAATGTCTTCTCTCTCTCTTCTTTCCAATGACAATTTTCGGCAGTCAATTTGGATTCCCAGTGAGATAGAGAACTAACCCGGTTCATGGACCTTCTCTCCCAATGTACCTGTCTTGTCGTTTGGATTTGATCTCATAGATCTTACCATTGGGCTGTTGAATAATAATTCATGTTTTTGGCGGGTAATTAAACGATATTTCCTTCCTTTTATTGCCATAAAGATGTTTGATCTCTTTATTTGACGATGTTTTCAGAATATTGCAAATGATGCAAACAATAAAGCTAAATTTGTTCTCATTTAGTTTTGTTAATTTATGGGTATTCCACCGCTGCAAATAGATGTCATAGTTATATCGTATAAGGAATAATGTAAAATTTGAATTAGTATGTCTTACTAAGGAAAAGGAATACTGGTTTTGTTTTGTCTAGCTTCTTTTTTAAATTTTTTTTTTTTCTCCCTCTTTAGATGAGGAGGATAGAGAAGGACAGTGTAAGGAGAGAAAGTTCTTCTCTGGAATTTGGATTGTACCTAAGGAGTAAAATAGGGAGATGAGGAGCGAAATGGAGATGTTTTTCATTAAACCCTTTTCCCACCAATAGTTTGAGAAATGGAGAGATAAGAAACAGCAAAACCAACCATCTCTATTCTCTGAGTACCTTTTCTGTGGATAGAGAATCCCATTGTTTATTTTCGTCCAGTTTATGATAGATAGAAAATCAATGTGATTCTTTCCCCAGCTCACGACATCAATATCAATATGTTAGGTTGGTGAATCTGTTGATCAGATCTAGATGGCCCATTTAAGAGCCTATAGAAGCACTCTACAAAATCATTATAGAGAATTTCGATTTAGTGACAAACTATGTAAGTTGTGTATGGAGGGTGATGATGATGATAACTTTAGTTATTTTCTCTTCATTGATATTCTCAGGTTGGATAAAAGAAAGTTAATTCCCTCATCTTCCATTTTAAAAATCATTTATGTATTTTTTTTCTTCTTTAATATTTTCCTCTTTTGCCTCCCTTTTCGAGCACGCAAACAGCGTTACATATAAAGTTCAGTTGCGCAAATAAATTTAATGATACAGAGGTTATCTATGAAATATTTTCGTCCATACACTCAAAAAAAAAAAAAGAATGTAAAGATCAATTCGATTTCATGTACATGCTTTTAGACAGTTTTCTAATGTAGGGATGAAATAGGAGATAACAATAATTGGTGAAAACATGGATGAAGGGTTACTCAATATAAAGAAGTGGATCATAATCTATCCTGTGTATGTAAACTCAAAGAAGACAATTGCTGAGGGCCGCAGGATCAGTGCTGCAAAAGCTTGTGAGAATCCTAATTGCGTTGAGATCAGCGACTGCTGTGCCCATTTCAAGCTTCCCCATGCAATTGAGGTATCCCAATGATCCTTTGCTTTCCTTTTTGAGGTTTTCGTATGTAACTTTTCATTGTTTTTTATATGTTTGAATACATAATTGCAGTTAGATAAGGCATACCCTCGAGACTTCATGCAGCGGGGGAGGGTCAGAGTGCAATTGAAGCGAGAAGATGGGACTTTGAATAATCCTGCTATCGCTACCAGTAAGGGTTTAATGGACCTAAATTTCCTATTTATATTTTCTTTTGGTAGTAACTACACTTCAAAAAAAGGGTAGGGAGTGGCATTGCTCTAGTTAGAACTCTACTTCCTATGTTAAGGCACTAGACAAATGAACATAACACCTCATATTTCCGAGATTAGTTTTCGTCAAAATCATTAAGCACTTGAACATGATTCGTACTTGCGTATCCTTTTAAAGAAGGCAAACATTTTGTGCTATTAATGCTACACTCTAACCATAAATGATACTCCATGCTTCCTAGGGTATCATAATGTGATTCTAGCACAAAGTTATGCTTTTCCCAAGTATTATAGCTTTCTTGGTGATGTAAAAGTTTGAATAGCGTTGGCTGTGCTTGTTTTGCCTCAAGGTAGTGAATTATACTTACTTGTGATGGAGGCACCATGTATTAAGAGAAAGGGAGAACTTCAACACAGTTCGAAGTATAGCACTTGGCTTGCTTCATGATTAGTTTTGTCACCTTATGGGAATTTTAAGATGAATGAACAAGATTGTAAATCTCTGCTTCAGTTCTAGTTTTGGTAGGATTTCAATAGTTTCTGTTTCAGCATTTACAGTGCGGTTGATAGTTTCGCGCTTTGGTTTTGGCGACACGCACTATAACCAACCTCCAAAATCTTTTGAAAAGGTTACAGTTGATTTGGAGAATCATTTGATTAAAATTTATTGTGTGCAGTTTGACATATCTTTTGAAAAGGTAATAGTTGATTTGGAGAATCATTTGATTAAAATTTACTTCTGAGAAATTGAGTTAATACTACCCCCAGTATTAAGTGTACGGCAGAGGGCTCCTTTCAACTGTCTTTGAACTTCACTCCCATTTCTGATTCATTAATCAGAGTAAATGGAAGTAGTTACATTAATTTGGAACTATACATGCTTACTTAATTGTCACCTCCAGCCAAACGCCCAATTAGAGCTATTTTCAGCATCTTTTAGGCCGACACTCTGTCACTTAGCTTCCGTGTAACGATCCGGCCCACTAGCAATAAGCCCAAAATGCTTAAGCCCAGTTATATCGTAATTTCATTCCCATCCGATGTGGGACTATTAGGGTGTCACACTCTGTTAAACCAGTTTTGACTGAACAAATATACTTTGGTGTTTTTTACTATAGTTCCAGATAATGAAATATATTCCTTTTGAATTTGAACTGAAACTTTTAACCATCCTTTTGAAGTATCGATTTTGGCTGCTGGCGTTTTCAACAATTGGCCAAAAGTGTGCTGGGAGGGTGTTATTAGGAAGTCACGGTGAAGAAACATTTGGTCTCTCTCATAGCTTGTTTGGAATCCTTCAAATCAATGATTTGGATGAAATTGCAAATCAGCATTCATTAGATTCTGTTGGAAACATTAGTGGGAGTGAATTGAAATGGAACCATTTCGGTGAGTATGTGCAAGTCCAGTGTTTGAGGTCAGATTTGCTTCCTACACATAAGAAAATATATTTCCAAAAATACCCTCGTTAATTCCTTTGCGAGAGCCATGGAATTTGAGTCCAAACCCAACTCATTTGGATTCCCAAAACTACAAATCAATTCAATTCTCTCTTGATTTGGTACCAAACAAATTGCGATAAACGTTTCAAGTGGTGTATATGACCTGACATTCAAGGTTCATTTTCATCATTTGAAGTTCTCCATTCGAGTGCTTTTCATAGAACCTTAAGCCAATTGTTAACATCTCATAAACTTACGGACATGCTTCAGCTCATTCTTAAACCGCAGTTGTTGTTAACTTGCGCTATATGTGTGTGCTTCTGGATTTTCTTTTTTGGTTTCCCGTTGCTTTGCGAATTACCTATCACCTCTAAATGTTGTTTTGAATCTGAACCTTTGAATTCAGATTTGTGGCTGGCTATTTACGAAATATGTTCAACCTGTTCTCTTTTGCGATCTTTTCATTTTGGACGTGATTCAACCACATTACAGGGAAGCAACTGATGCTCCAAATTGCGGAGCTGATTCCGAAACATCAGGGGAGGATGAAGAAACAGGAGCCTGCCGCCAGTAGTTCTTCGACTGCGGGGTCCTCGAAATCTGGAAAGGGGGGAAAGAAAAAGAAGTGATAATATTCTTAATTCGTCGCAATGTGAAACCTGTATTCTTGCCACCAACCTCTGTGAAATGGTTGAGAATTTTCGCCTAGTTTTTAGGTCTTAAAAGTTAGGTCTGATTTTAAACTGTATGATTGTAATAGAAGTTTTTGACTATTTCAAAGTTCCAATCCTAAAATTGTGATTCTTTCGTGATTGTTTTTCAATGTGTAAATTGTGCTGCTAGTCCCTAAACTTTTAGCAATTTTTTATTTTGGTCCTCAAACTTCCCAGTTGAATGTTAGGGATCCTAGACTTTGAAAAAAGGTTTTCATTTTAACTTCTGTGCATATTAAATATAAGATAGCAAATTATTGTCCACGCTCAGTGCGTCTGTGTGTTTATATGAGGTGCTTATTGGCCTTTTATTTTAGGGAAAATTTTAAATTTGCCCTTCTGTGATTTAACCTTTTTTAAAAATTTAGAAATAATATTTAATATGTCCTTCAAAATTTTAAAATTATTTTATTTTTTTTTGAGTATCAAAATATTTTTTTGATTTTAATTTTAGAATATATTTAAAAATTTTAAATAGTAGTAAGGTGTTAGTAAGTAAAAATCCTTTTAGTTTGGTATACCTTGGTTTGAGGTGTCTTATTTTACTATCCTGTGTTGTTAAGAAGAATACTAAATTGATATATTTTACAAAGAATAGAGTGGCTACATAAAAATGTACATTAATAAAATGCTATAATTTATCAGTTTATAAAATATATTAATTTATTATTTTATGGCTTATCAATTTTATCAATTTAGTATTTTACTTAACCGCAGGTGTTACCATTGAGATAAAAGTAAAATCACGAGGTACCAAAATGAAACACATCAAATCACAGGTACCAAACTAGAAATGTGTTAAATCACAGTGAAGGAAAATTAAAATTTTTTCATTATTTTATATAAGGAATAATTTCATATGGAAATATGTAAACATGTCAAATAGTAAATATATTATTATAAAGTTTAAATTATCAATTCTTATTTGTTCCTCTGATTTGTTACTGATAGCCTACTTTTTATTTTTTAATAGATAATAAGTGAAATAATAATTTTAACATCACAAAGATGTTACTTTTTATTTTTTAATAGATAATAAGTGAAATAATAATTTTAACATCACAAAGATGTATAAATATGTCCTTCTAAAAAGTAATGGTCATATTCTTTCTTAATAAAGCCTTGTTACCCATCTTTCTTTCTCAATTAAAATTCACCTAATCTGTATTGTTGCACCCTCATCTCCACCTCTTCTCTCACTGTTTTTTCCCCTTGACCCATCTCCCATACCTCTAACATCTCTCCTATACATCCAACATAATATTTTACCCTTTTTCTTCTTCTGAACTACTTCGCTCCAGAATGCCTTCGCGGGAGGACTTCACCAAGCTTCGTCGGTTCTGCGAGAGGATACTAACGTTAATCCATAAAGCCACAGCCTTTCTCTTCAACAAAGGCCTATTAGGGATCAATCGTCCCTAGTGCAAGTGGTAAAAAATTTGGTGGTTGATATTCTAGACCCGAGTTCGAAGGCTAGTTGCTTCACATTTTCAGCTAAGCTTATTTCAAAAATAAACGAAACGGATAACATACTATATTTTTCTCAAAAAAAAAATAAAGACCTATTATAGCCATTAGTTAATTAATGGAATTAACTTAATTTGTTTGTAGCGAGCCGTATTCAATTATCTGTTTATACAATATTTCAATCCAATGATTCACTACTTGTGCAATCTTTTTTTTAGAACCATGCAAGTAAAGTCAGTGCTTCGGTTATAAAATTTAAAAGTTTGAGGATCAAAACGCAATTTATATTTTTCCTTTTGTCTCAGGTTTAGATTTCTTTTATGCCTCTCTCTCAGCAGCCA